>PVIC010043654.1:0-15290 GCA_004025085.1 Thryonomys swinderianus
CAGAATAAGTATAGCTTTAGACATTATTCTATATATTTAACAATGAGACTGTTCTCAATTCCTACAGATTAAGACATAAAATGCAGACTATCAGTAAAAACCAGATCTATTGTGACAATTAAGGGCACTAAGACCAGGCCAGCAGAGGACAAGAGGTACTGGCTAGACAATTATGGATGAAAGTGATTTTTCAGAAGATGCAACTTGTAAGCAACAAGAAGATCTACCTTATGATGACACTGTCTCCCAAAAGAAGATGTTCGATGATGGAAATTTTACCTCAAAACAAAACACCCTTGGTGTTTCAGATCAAGTTTCCCTAACAGAGGGTGACCCTCAAGAAAAGGCAGCACATAATGCAACTTGCCCAAATACCTCATTGGCCATGACTTGGGATAAAATGACTGAAAATGATTTCCTGATTGACAAAAAAGGAGATAAAGAGAAACCACGTTCCATGACTCTTTATTGTCCAGCTGATGAAGGAGACACTTCAAAGTCAAATATTTCTGATATTTTGCTCCATCATCTTTCTAAAGACCAATTTTTAGGAAATCAAGGCATTGATTATGAAATTTTTCCAGAGATCTCTCATGCTGAGAGTACTGATGAAGCCACTATTATTACAGATATTTCTTCACATTATATTAAGAACTTCTGGTCAAAAGAACAAACCCCAGAATTCATAGACCAACTCAGCCCTAAAAGGGATGTTGAAAACAGCAGTAAACCCAGTTGTTCTCCAAGTGCTTCTGATTTAGAAGAGCAAGCAGTTGTTGGAAATAGTAGCTATCAAGAAAATTCAATTTTTCTAACAAAAACCACTGAACTACTTGATAAACAAAAAGGTTGCAAAGGGCAGCAGCTCCAGAAACAGCTGACTGAAAAACTAAGCTCAAGCAATGTGTTCAAATATGGCCACAGTCAAGTTTATAACCAGCTCCCAGATTTACCTCAAATTACTCCTGAAGTGAAAATCCCTAAAAATAACCTAGTGAGTAAATCACTCACGTTGGCTACACAAGCCGGCCCTTCTCCAGATTTGAGAAATAAATCAACAATTGTGCAAGACACTTTAGAAAACCTGTCTAGGTCAAACTGTGTTCAGAAACAACAAGCAGAGAAGAAAGGGAAAATTACAGAACCTTCACAAAAAATACAGGTATGTGAAAATAGTCTCCTATAAATACATAGTGGCCACTGCTCAGCCCTGTTAAGGTGACTTTTTGGAGGGAGTGAAGAGTGTGATTCTAGCTCTGAGGTCCCCTCAGAGCCTCTAAGTCTGGGATGGTGAATCTTTTAGAGTTTTCAGTAATCCCGAACAGCCCACTGAGGCACAACTGAGATGTAGGTTTGCCACTGCTGCTCTAGATCACCTGGGGACAGACTCTTAGTCTCTCAGAAGCTCAGTGACATTCTCCTGAGAAAAATCAGGAGATGCACTCATAACCGTACCTAAGGGAATAACATCCAAGTTCCTTAAGGTGGAATTGGGGCTCGCCATTTATTCTTGTAAACTTTGTCTAGCCTTCCAAACTCACCTCCTCGCCTGGGAGTCATCCCAGTTATCTGGGATGGTTCTACCCGAACCTCTTTTTAGGCTCAGAATCATCTCATTTCTTCTTGCCTCATAGGAAAATCCCACCTCCACTCATCAGAGACCTGCTCATTCTCATGCATCTTTCAGTTCTCAGACCATGTCACTTTGCATATCCACCCAATCAGTCTTCCCCCCACCCGCGATTTGGTTAGTACTTTTCTCAGGGCATTTATCTCAGCCTTTATCTGGATCTTTAATAATCTGGAGCTATGTGTTTGTCCTACTGGATTCGAAGCCTCTGGAGGCAGCAACCCTGTCTTCATCCTTCTGCTGCCTAACATCCCCTAGAAGCTTGGCTTTGGTGTCTTGTGTACATTATTCATTTAGTTACTAATTGAGTTGAACTGAGCTCTTTGATAATTATATTTCAAACTTGTTATATTAGTAAACATTTAATGTAAGATTTTTGTTAATGCGTCTTTTATGCTATTTCCACCCAACTTCCCAACATGCTAAGGCTTGAAGTTCAATAGTAAGATAAAGTCATCTTAATCATCAACGTAACATTCTAGTTCTCTGACACTTTGCCAACGTTGTATTATCTTTCTTTTTTTTTTTGAGACAGGGTCTCGCTTTGTAGTTCAGGCTGGCTCTGAGCTCACTATGTAGTCCAGGCAAGCCTTGAACTCAACAATCCTCCTGTCTCTGCCTCCCGGGTGCTGGGATTACAGGCGTGAGCCACCACGCCTGGCGTATTATCTTTCTTTTGAGCCTTTTATGAGTGTCCTCCTGGACAGAACAACAACATCTGCCTGTTTTTATTTCTGACCCTCATTATTCAAGCCCCTCCTTGACCTGATCTCTGGGGAATTTCAGTGGGACACACCTCTCCCCAACACACACACACACACACACACACACAGAGCCATGGGCTGCCTCCATGGTGACCAGACACATCGAGTTGTTCTGAATAATGGTGTCATGGACCAGTCTCAGCAGTAATCTTTTCTTATCCTTTAATTGTGTAGATGGAGCTGAGAGTCCAGTCCCACCAAGAACTTCTCACAGGTACTGATGTTTTAAAACTTCATTGATTTAGTCAGAAAACCTTTTCAAAAACCGCAAAAGGTGGTGACTGACACTTTCTGTCTTCACTGCTTACTAAAACTGTGGCAAGTTGAAATGAATAGTACCCAGAGCTTATTCTTTCTCATATAGGGTTAAAGTCAAGGACGACTCTCTTGTGGTCGACATCAACCTCTCAGAAAGATCTTTCCTTAAATTCCCCCATATTTCAAAAGATAAGCCAAGGGAGACAGATGTGCCAGAAATTAAAAGAACAGACGGATCAACTGATGACCAAGGTAATACATTACAAGCTTATTCTAACCATGAGAAGTAGCTACTAGTAAAGTTAAACACCAGAGATTATACTGTTAATGAAATATCACATCTTTTCACTACAGGTACAAGAATTTTCCAAAAGAATACAACAGGACCCTCATTGCCATTTGCAAGACAGAAAGCTGGTAATTAATTTTATCTAGTTTTTAACATCTTTATTAGGGAATTCGACATGGGTAAATATAAATAACTTCATGGCACCTTGTTTTCTCTATAGTGGTAGCCATGAAAATGTGCTGATAGAAAATGTTTGGCTGAAGATTAAACTGTTTTTGTGGGCCTATGACAATTTAGAATTCTATGTGCATCTGGCACTCTTTCTCGGGGGACCTGTTACCTCATCAATCACCTCAAGACACATCTGAGACCACACCATATGCTGAAGGAAAACTGTTATTAGAGGGGACCCATTGAAACCCATGAGTTTGTGTAGATATAGTCTATAAAAATAGTGTTATCTGGGGCCGGAGGGTTAGCTCAGTGGTTCCGGCGCCTGCCTCCCAAGCGCAAGGTCCTGAGTTCGATCCCCGGTTACCACATAGAATGCTGGGCGTGGAGACACGCCCACCAACAATCAACACCGCATACCACAATGCCGGACGTGGTGGCTCACGCCTGTAATCCCAGCACTCGGGAGGCAGAGACAGGAGGATTGCTGAGTTCACGGCGGCTTTGCCTGGGCACCATAGTGAGCTCAGGGCCAGCCTGAACTACAAAGCGAGACCCTGTCTCAAAAGCAAAAAAAAAAAAAAAAAAGTGTTATCTGGTAGCTCAATAGGTAAGACTTGGAAAACTCTTCAAATCAGATTCCAAGTAGTGATTTTCAAGTTCAACTTTCATATCCCTGCTTGTTGCTGCATTGAATCAGATTGCTAAATTATGCTGTCACTGTGACAGGCTTGTTATCAGTGCTATATGGTCATGAGAAGAGATGACAGAGTGATAGGAGGAAAGGCTGAGACTACGATAATGAAAAATGGGCAGAGGATATATTTTGGGCCAGAGTCAACAATAAGGCTGGCAGCCAGAAGTCTCATTGCAGGGTTGGGAGAGGTTCAGGTCAGTCTGTGCTGTAGATATCCCAGAGTATGGACAAAATACAGCTGTTTATTCATTTACACATCATAGTAACTGAATCATTCATTTGTTCACTCAGTCATACAAATATTTCTGAGGCACTTTCTATGTCCAAGATCCTGTCCCAGGAGCTAGAATGTGGAGATGAAGAAACATTTCCTTTTCCAATGACTTATAGTCTAGGGGCAGCAGGCTGTTAAGTAAATAACTGAAAGGTAGCTTAAGAAATGTCACAGATGATGCTTGTGGCAGCCTAGAAGAGGCATGACTTTGCCTTTGAGGGAACAGAAAGGCTTCCTGGAAGGGACTGGTGGCTTGGGTATTGCTGGAGGAAAAGGGTAGGTAGCTTGGCAGAGCAAGGGACAATGATATCTTCCAGAAAAAGGAAGCAGCATGTGCAATGGAACAAAGTCCAGAAAATGCTGCTAGTGTGAGGTTCTGTGTGGCCCTATAATTTACCAGGTGGAGCCCAGAGTACCTACGGTGAAGTGGAAGGGGGGAAACTAGAGAGGTAGATGAGAACCACATCATAAAAGGCCTTGAAGTCATTCTAAGGAGCTTATATTTTATCCTGAGGATGGGTGATGGGAACATTTAAGGATTTAAAGAGATAGATGGCAAGCATCATGGGACATGATCAGAAAGCCATAATCCATGCCAAGTTAGGAGAGCCTGATCCAAAGCTGACGATTAGGATAGAATCAGAAGAAAGTCCCTGGGTTTAGAGTAGTGACCGATTGAAAGGGATGAAAGTAAGGAAGGGGTAAGTTGGATGAGCTCCAGATTTCTGGCCAGGAGAACTATGGTTAGGAATAAAAGTGGAGGATCTACTTTAGAGAAGCAGACAGGGGCCAAGATGTCAAGTACAGTTTGGGGACAGTTGGATTTTGGGGGCCCTTAAAGGACATTTAAGTGTGGAGGTCTTGCGAGCTGTTAGAACAGTGCATCTGGCTCTCAGAGATATTTAGGCCAGAAACATTAATTTGGCCTGGAAATGCTGCTTTGGTTTGACATCATGGGGTGGAAGAGATTTCCCTGGTGAAGCAGGCGTAGGGAAATGTGATCAAGGGCTTAACAGGATCAAGGATGAAATCACAGACAACGGCATCCAGAGGGCACAGGAAAGAAGAGGAGCCTACAAACGAGACCAAAGAGGACGGACCCAAAAAATTAGAAGCAGACTTAAAAGAGCAAAGCTGTTGCTGAAATCAAGAGAGAGAGAGAGAGCCCTAAAAAGGGGCAAGTGGGCCCACACCACCCAGTGTTCAAGAAAGGAAGGAAAGTAGGATGAGCATTGTATTTGGCATCCAAAAGGTCAGAAGTTCCTCGCCAAACTTGTTTCAATGAGATGGCACGTCTGGAAGACAGATTGCAGGGGCTGAGGAATAAATAATAAATAAAGGTTTCTCAAAAGCTGTGATTTGTGGAACTGGAAGAACATAGAATTTTAAAGGACCCAGCAAAGGAGAACTGGTTGAAGTTGTTAGCCTTCAGAGGCCTCAATTCAGGAAGTTTCCTCCTCATGTTAGAAGGCAACATGGTGTTAGGAGTGAGGACAGTAAAGGTGGCTCCGGACAGTGGCAGCCTGCAGTCTGAGTGCTCTGGGCCCACTGTTAAAAAATGTCAGATAGGGCCAGAGATTTAGCTCAGTGGTTGCGGAGCCTGCCTTGCAAGCTCAAGGTCCTGAGTTCGATCCCGGTAACCACATACAATGCTGAGCGTGGTGACTCACACCCACCAACAGTCAATACCACATACCACAGTGCCAGGCGTGGTGGCTCACCCCTGTGATCCCAGCACTTGGGAGGCAGAAGTAGGAGGATTGCTGAGTTCGAGGCTTGCCTGGGCTCCATAGTGAGCTCAGGGCCAGCCTGAACTACAAAGCGAGACCCTGTCTCAAAAGAAAACAACAGCAAAAAAAAGTCAGACAAAACTAAAACTACCTTCTCAGTGGGAGCAGTGCAGCCTAGTGGGAGGCAGGCACCCAAGTTTTACTTATTGGCTACATAATCTTAGGCATGCTGTAGTGTATCTTCCATAAGAACTAAATGCAATACACTTCTACCTAGAAAATTCTGCCCTATCTTCTGAAATATAACATGTTTCTAATTCCAAAATCCTAATTTAGAATTCATAATTGGCTTTTTTCTTTTCTTTTTGATCTCTTTCCTCTAAACACCTAATTCCTTCTCACGGCTTTAACTGACATGTTCATGCTACCAATTCCTAAACAATCAGTGGCAGCTTTCATCTGTAGCTCCTGGTGTCCATATTTCACTCGAACACCTGCTCTCCCTGGGCCCTCCTTGTCTAATACTGACATTGTGCCTCTAACTCGTTAGCTTTCTCCAAGTCTTGGCTGTATCACATTTGCCTCATCTCCAGGCCAGAATCTCCAGCATTGCCTGTGAAGCTTACCATATCAGGCAGGATCCTGGCAGAAGGAGATAGCAGGCTTCAGTGGGGTAATTGAAGAGAGTTTGATAAAGGTGTCCTTTCATAGCAGTGGGGGCAAAGTTGAGGGAAACCAGTAATGGACAGGAAAGCATCTCATGGGTGGAATTGCTTCACCCACAGGCCTGAAGGAGCAGAGGGAAAGCAGGTCCTGGGTCCTAACCAGCATTAGCGGTAGCTGTAGGAATAGCTAACACGCTGTGGACCTTACGGTGGGAGGACATAGTCAATCCATGATGACACAGAGAGGAAACAGTCAGGGAAGTGAAACTCCTGCCTCATTGGGTTCCAACTCCTTTCTCCTGTGCTGCCTTCTATTGGCTAAAAACAACTGAAATCAGGGCAGACAGGAGCCTGCTGATGAAGGTCAGCTTTCTCCTGGGCCACAGGAAAGAGGGAAGTTAAATAGTAGGGATAAAAATGGAAATATCTGCCAGACCATTTTGTATCCTCAGCCAGGTGTTTCCAAATTCCTGTTTGCTCGTTATTAACAAGACTATATCGTTAACAGCAGCTCCCATCTATTGACTCTTCACTTAGGACAGCTCTACCTAACAATCTGTCAGCTTTAACATGATGCAAAGGCAATGTGTGTACCTAGAAACTGTATTTGAATTCTTATCTTTTCTTGAGTTAGCGACGGGCTCAGTAGGTCTCTCTCTTTTTTTTTTTTTTTTTTGCTTTTTGAGACAGGGTCTCGCTTTGTAGTTCAGGCTGGCCCTGAGCTCACTATGGTGCCCAGGCAAGCCGACGCGAACTCAGCAATCCTCCTGTCTCTGTCTCCCGAGTGCTGGGATGACAGGCATGAGCCACCACGTCCGGCATTGTAGTATGCGGTGTTGATTGTTGGTGGGCGTGTCTCCACGCCCAGCATTATATGTGGTTACCGGGGATCGAACTCAGGACCTTGCACTTGCGAGGCAGGCGCCGGAACCACTGAGCTAACCCTCCGGCCCCTCAGTAGGTCTCTCTTGAGATGCCGGGCAGAGGCAGCGAGTCAAAGCTCCCAGTCAGCCATGTGATCACAAGGGGACCAACCCACACTGTGCTCTACACTGTGCCATCAGCGAATGACATGAGCTAGTCAGCACTTCAGTATAAAATCAACTTTGTATTTCTCCCAGCGATAGACTAATGCAAGTATCTTGAGCACGCTTAGGCAAGGCTAAGCTAAGCTGTGATGTATTAAATGTACAGCTACTTACAGTATATTCCACTGACAATGGCTTTCTAGGGTGTAACTCCATTAGAAGTAGAGGAGCACTGGTTCTGTGCTCCTGGCACAATTATTTCATTTTATTTCCACAGTATGAGGTGAGAGGAGTTATATTCACTTTATAGATAAAGTAACTAAAGCATAAGGGAGTGGAATTTGATTAAAATCATTCAATTAGGAAGTGACAGAAGCTGAATTTGAACCCTGTTGTGTCTGGGTTTATTCCTCCACTGTTCTCTATTCCTGGCCTTGGTGGGGTCTCTTAAATTTGTTCCTTAACCTCCTCCTCATGGGTCCTTCCGGGTGTGGATTTTCTGGGCATCCTATCAGTCTGACCTAAGTTTCATTCTTCCCATTGTGCCTCGCTATAATGGTCTAATCTATGTATCGGTCTAATCTTTTTTTAGTGTTGTATCTCATGGTTCTGGACCAGAGCGGACATAGGCAGTGCTCAGGAATTGTTTAGGGACTGGGATGTGGGGCTGGAATCTTTCTGTATTTTCAAGACATGACCCACAGCAGCATGGCATAGACATTCATCTGCATGAGGCCTCATGTGCTGCCTGCTAGACCACTCACTGCTCAGGCTGAATCTTCTTGCTGTTTCTTCTCAATCTCTCTCTGCAGCTACATGGATTAAAACCCAGGCTCTCCATCCTCAGTTCCTTTTTAAGATCTATGCAGCTTCAACCATACTTTAGAGCTCCAATTGCCTCCTCTACAAACCCTACATTGCCCCATTGTCAACATTGCTGAGGGCATTAAATAAGGGACAGGAAAGCTCTTTGTAAATATACACAATTATGAACATCCTACTCCGGAAGATCAGAGGCCTCTCAGTGGGTTCCAGGAGTAGCGGTACTTTTCAGCTATTGTGAGAGTGTTGAAGATGTCAAGAGTCTTAGATTGTCTATATTTTAAATGTGAGACACAAAAACAACTGACACTATGAGGAAGGGGTCACATCAGTTGGACATTACTGTGGGGCGCCCCCGAAACTGTGTTTTGCGAAAACAGCTCCACATTCAGGCTTACTGTGAATGATTCCAGTGACTTCACTGCCACAGGTGCTGGAGCAATTGCAGAGACATCTCCGAGGGCTGGAGCAGGAGTTTGTGGCCACCAAGGAGAAGCCTCTGGCCTTGCAGCAGCAAATCCACAAGCACGAATCCCCAGCTACTGGTGACTTTGACCCAGAAAGGTCAGGTTTAAACAAGTGGGGAGAGTAGAAGGGTCAAAGGCTCCCCCTTGCAGGTAGGATTCTGAAATAGCTGCTGGCTTAGGCTTAGCAAAATTCATGTCATCGATGCAAAACTGTCATCTCTTGCCACAAGGAGCACGGAATCTAGTGTGTGGAAGGGGCTGTGCTGGAAACTGAGCCAGATGGAACAGCTGTCTCCCGGGATAGCTGTGCTCCTGCTTTGCATTTTGGTGGATGCTCTTTCAACTGATTCTGAGACATCGAAGAGCCCTGGAAAACCCTAGAAAAGCTCAGGTGCTAATTGATGAACATCTCCTCTGCTCTACCCATTTCTCTCCCGTTTTTTTTCTCCTACCTCTACTGTCCCATCTGGTCTATTCTGCCCCTACCCCTTCCCAATCCCCTGGCAGTTCTGAAAAAAAGTGAACAGGAGAGGTTCCTTGCAAAGTTGATTGGTCCTGAAGTGAAGGACCACCCACAAATCCTAAGGAGGAAAAATGTTAAAGCTTAAAGTTAAATGATTCCTGAATTTATTTGCGTTAGAAATTTGGGTGGGCACTCTAAGACTGCAACTGGCCATTTTTCTGGAATCATTCTGTTTTTCTTTCCACTTCAAATAATTTTAAGATGCATTCCTGAACTCCAGGCTAAGATTGTTTCCATTTAGTTTCCTGGTATGAATTAGGAGAATCCAGAGAGTATTATTTAATATTTGTAAAGTTCAGCTCTTTCTACTCGAAACATTTTAACACGAATCACTCTTGATGCCAAAATGTTTTAATGATTTATGTTTCACAACTAGCATCCTGAGGTATTTTTTGTTGGGGTAAACATTTCACTTTGGCAAATGAATAGAACCTCTGTGTACTTTTATTTTGATACTGGGTAGTCAGATATCAGGGATGAGGTTTTAATACTGATTTTCCCCAAAAGCGGAACCCCCAACAAACCCAACCTGAGAAAATAAGAGCTCCAAACTCCTTTGCCTTTTCTTATAATCGATAAAATAAGTGTTATTTACTTTCTAAAAAATATCTTGTTTGAACCGTCATCTTAAAGACAGGACTCTGTGTGCATTGAAACTAACATTATGCAACACTTTATTTATATCCTAGTTAAAACCACATTGGTTGCCATGAGTATAAATCAAAAGGGTTTTAACTGCAATTATATCCCTTATACGGGAGAAGCTTTCAACACTGGGGAAAGGGAGGGACCAGCCTCTCCCAAAACTCACTCAAAGCCACCTCAGGACAAGCAAAGGCCCATCAGCTCAAGACTGGTTTCATTCCCACATGGGCTAACGTGGCAATTGGCAGAAGTCCACACGACTCTTGGCCCTGAAGCATAAGAGCCTTCTAAATGTTTAGTTCAAAGGCTAAGGTGGATGGCTTTCTGTAGGGGCAAGAATTCTACAAATTTATTGAATAATCACTTGTTTCCATCAGTTGCTGTGCTCTTATTAAAATTTTCTTGTTATTACGTTAAGAGATAATGTGGGATATACCTCAGAGGCGGGGTCCTTGCCTGGCTTAAAGTCTCTGTAAAATTCACCCCTAATCCCACCTGGACTTGGTGTCCTTTCAGGGGTGGGTTTTTGATGACCTTTTCCATTTCTCTTGGTCTTTTTCTTCTGGTCTTTTCCTGTCCCTCTCCTCCCAGGAATTGAACTCAGGCCCTTGCACTTGCCAGGCAGGTTTGGTGCCACTGAGTTAAATCCCCAGCCCCCTCCTCTTTTTGAATACATTTTAATAATTTATACTATCCTAGAAATCTGCCTGTTTTGCCTGAATATTTTGTTTATTGAGACAGGGTCTCACTTTGTAGTTCAGGCTGGCCCTGAGCTCACTCTGTAGACCAGGCAAGCCTCGAACTCAGCAATCCTCCTGTCTCTGCCTCCTGAGTGCTGGGATTACAGGCGTGAGCCACCACACCTGGCACTGTGGTATGTGGTATTGATGGCTGGTGGGCGTGAGTCACCACGCCCTCTGGTCCATCTTTTAAATATTTTTTTGAAAAAATGTTTCATTTTATTGATTGAATTATTTTAAATTTCATTTAGTCTGCTTATTTTTATAAATATCTCAATTTTCCTGGATTTATTTTATATGATACTCCTTTTTCCCCTCCCTTCTTGTTGTGAAGATTTAGTTTTATTGATTTTTGAAAAATTTTTTCTTCATAATGAATTGTGGTTGTTTTGCTTTGTTTTTTTTTGTTTTGTTTTGTTTAGTACCAAGAATTGGACTCAGGACCTTGCTCTTGCTAGGTAGGTGCAGTGCCACTGAGCTTCATACATCCCTGGCCTATAGAGTTGGGCTGTTGCTCAGTGGTAGAGCACATGCTTCTTATGCACAAGGCCCTGGATTCCATCTCCAGCACTAACAAACAAGCAAACAAATAAAGCCTCAATTAAGCTGGAAGCAGTGGCACAAGCTTGTAGTCCCAGCTATCAGGAAATTAAGGCATTAAATTACTTGAACCCAGGAATCAGGAGCAGTGTGGTCCACATAATAAAATCCTGTATCCTCTTAAGAAGGGAGAGAGAGTGAGACAGACAGACAGAGACACAGACAGAGGCAGAGAGGAGGGAATTTTCCCAAGTACTGGTTTAACTGCATTATGTTGGTTTTCATATGTTGTTTCCTACTTACTAGCCAGTTGTAAATTATCATTAATTTCCATCTTACTTCCTATTTAACTGAAAGTTTGGATGAGTGTTGAGTAAAATATATGTTCATACACGTGTACTTTATGCATAAAAAGCTTGTTAATATTCATATATTTTAAGTTCCCCCTCTTTCAAAATTTGCATAATAGTTATTTTCAAGGAATCACAGTTTTAGAACTGTAAGGGACCTCAACATCACTGGATCTAGATAGGGAAGACACTGTTATCCTCATCTGTAGCTGAAGACCCAGAATGACAAGTGGTTCACCAAAGGATACACAGCTACTGGACAGCAAATGAGGGCTAGAGTCCAGGACTTTGCAATGAAATTACAAACAGTCAGGTGTCCCAAATTGCACTTCCTGTCTGAATGAACATAAGCCACATTAATAATATAGATAAGGGGCCAGGGATTTAGCTCAGTGGGGCTGTGCCTGCCTTGCAAGCACAGGGTCCCAAATTCGATTCCCAGTACTGAAAAAAAGTAAAGAGAGATCAGTACTGTGTTCAAGAACTGTTGCCACTGCTTCGAATGGTGACTATATAGCCCAGAAGCCCCCTGTTTGTTTATGTTTACTCAGAGAAGTAGAAGGTGAAATCTTCAAGCTGGAGACGCTACTTGAAGATGTTAAAGAGAAAACTGATGGAAGCAAATCTACTTCAATTCTCTCTCTTCCTGTGAACTCTCCAACCATCCCAGATGACTTTGCATCTAAATTCTCTTCATCCTCAAATGAGGCAATACAGAAAAACTACTTTTGTGCCAGGAAAAGTTGTGTTCGTGCATGTGTATCCTCTAATGCATGGATTTGCTGGATTCTATTTTAATATTTTGTGAAAACAGCTTTCCAAAGTTCCATGAATCATACTATTTAAAACAGAACCAGCTTGTACTAACTGGAAGCTATTTCAAATGTTGGTTTTTGAAACATCTTATTAGTTTAGGTTGTACCAATGCAGTTGAAACTGATAAATCATGGAAGAGTTATTTCTCCTGGAGGAAGAGCAAAATATTGCTGGATCACGCCTGGAAAACTTTTCTTAATAGCTTTGTAATCCATCCTCTGAATAAAGAACAGCACATTAAGTGAAGCAATTTCCTCTGAAACCACTTGGACATTTTCCTTCTCTCAAGTGAAATTCTTTCTGGATTATCTTTATATGCAGGATTGGGAATTCAAATCAATCACCACTATCATTCTGCATGTTTTGTTTTTGTAGCCTGCACGATTGGAACATTTCAGATGAATTTGAATTCAGTTTGGAGAGGCTGAATCATCTAAATAATCACCTTAAATTGACTGCAGAGTTTCAGTCTTTGAAGACACAATGTGGGGCTGATATTCAAAAACTTGAGTAAGGCTTTTGTCCCAGCTACGGACAAGACGAGAGGATCATGTAAATGTTAGTTTTCCCAAACAAGTGTGTTTAACTCGTCTGAACACTTGGTTGCCTGGCCAGATCTCATTCGTTTGGGGGCCAGGTTCGGAGGTAGGGAGTGTGTGTACCCTTGTGAGCCAGCGCCCGGCTCTGGTAGAGAAGTCTTTGCCTGCCTTCGAGCTCCCACACCCCTGAGTCTCCTTTGTCTTCGCACCTCGGTTTTCACACCGTGGGCTTCTGACTGAATGCTTCTTACCGTGAAGGCGCCCCAGGGACCACGGAGCCACGGGAGACCTGACCGACCTCAGGGCTTCACAGTCTGTCTCTGAGGTCCACAGCGGGTCGTCTTGCGAGGCCTGAACTGCACTAGCTTGAGGTGGAGCGAGCGAGTCCGATGAGCCCGCCGGGCGGTCCGCCCAGCAGCTCCCTCAGGTCTAAATTTGCCCTCCTCTTCTTGGTCCCAGCTCACAGCAGCTGTTGCGAAATAAGAGTTCTCTGTGCTGAGTGACCCCCAAGAGAGAGCTTTCTGCTAGTCTAAGCCATTCAGCACGTCTTGGTGCTCTGTGCTGGGCACTTCTCTGGGTACCGGAGCTGCTGCGTGGGCAAGGGAGGCACGCGGTGCTTAGACCCCTGTGAGGGAGACAGAGTTGGGGATGAGTACAGAACGCCAGACGTGTGGTCCAGGGTAACCCATTCCACATGCCTCCGAGGCCAGACTCCCTGTGTTCAAATCCTGGCTCCATCGCTTCCTGGTGTTGTGATCTTGGAGAAGTCCGGCAACCTCTCTGGGCTTAGTTTCCTCCTCTGGATAATGGGGGAATCATGCCTACCTCCCCGTGTTGTCGTGATATTTAAATGACATAAGGTAAAGTGCTTACAGGGGGCCAGGCTCACAGTGAGCACCGTGCTTGGGTGTTCGGGGTCATGGCGATGCAGTCATGCGAAGGGAGCAAGGTAAGCACGGGAGGGCCGGTTACCAAGGCAGAGGTGCGTGGAGGGGCCGTTTGAGCTGGGTCCTGGCTCATGGAGGCAGCTGAGGAAATGCGACTCCTTGGGAAGGGTGATGCAGTGCGCCTCTGGACTGCGCAGGAATCCTGACCTGACTCGGAGTCACTTCCCCTGGGGCAGCAACCCCCCGGGTCCCAGGGGCCACAAGACTCCGGATGCTCACCTGAGAGGCTCGGGCCACAGGGCCACAGGGAACCCCATAAGCTTAGCAGTGATAAAAGAGAATTCACAGGAAGAGAGAGAATTGAAGTAGATTTGCCTCCATCAATTTTCTCTTTAACATCTTCAAATAAATTTGGGATACTACCATAGTTTTATTTTGCGGTTTACGTTTTCCACTAACATTGTGGGCATCTCTCTATATCCCATAGAATAAAACATCAGCTTCATCAGCTTTTTAATGAGTGACCCAGAGACAGAGCCCAGGGGCGGTGGAGGTGGGAACAGGAAGGAAGAGGCCCACCATGTCCCACCTTAGGTCCTGGGAGGACCTTGTGACCTCGTGACCCCACAGATGTCAGCAGTTAATGAGAAGCCAAATAATCTCCAGCGTGAACCTCACAGGTGGCTCAAGAGCTGATTTTACAAGATAAGCTTTCTATTTATTTACATTTTTTTTTTTTGAGACAGGGTCTCGCTTTATAGTTCAGGCTGGCCCTGAGCTCACTCTGTAGCCCAGGCAAGCCTCAAACTCAGCAATCCTCCTGCCTCTGCCTCCCGAGTGCTGGGATTACAGGCGTGAGCCACCACGCCCGGCGCTTTCTATTTATTTAATTTTAAACTGCTTACCTAAAGGTAAGGGTGTGGCTGACCAGTGCCGGAGCCTGCGGGACAAATCAGCGGGTTTGCGAAGTCAAGGGGTGCGGTTGAGAAAAGAAAGAAGACAGAATAATGGGATTGGGAGGACCTCTCAGTCAATACTGAGCAGGCCCCGAGTTTATTCACAGTGCTATACTTATACAGATTTCAAGGACATTAGTGACGTCAGAAGCAGCTAACAATTGTCTATAGTCAGAGTTAGAAACTTGGAAACAGAGAACTGCAGTCAGTAAAAAAACCAAAAATGAAATAGTGTTGGGCTGGAGGGTTAGCTCAGTGGTTCCGGTGCCTGCCTTGCAAGCACAAGGTCCTGAGTTTGATCCCTGGAAACCACATACAATGCTGGGTGTGGAGACTCACGCCCACCAGCAATCAATACTGCATGCCACAGTGCCGGGCGTGGTGGCTCACGCCTGTCATCCCAGCACTCGGGAGGCAGAGGCAGGAGGATTGCTAAGTTCGAGGCTTGCCTGGGCTCCATAGTGAGCTCAGAGCCAGCCTGAACTACAAAGCGAGACCC
>PVIC010043655.1:0-15354 GCA_004025085.1 Thryonomys swinderianus
ATCTCCTGCCTTGATGCGATTAAAAGCACTGATGGCTGCCAAATTTAAAAAGCAGTGTCAACAGTTGATAATAATAAATACCTATTTTCAAAAATGAAGACAGCTTTACTTTTCTATTTATAGAACTTGCATTATAAAAATACTGAATACTTGCCAAAAAGTTTCCCCAAAAAGTCATACAATAGGTAAAGTGCAATGACAGTGAAAATGACCTTAAGTTGGACTCTGCTCAAATACTTGCCGCTCTCACTTGGTGAGGAGAACACAAACACCAAGTGTCAGCATTCCTATTATAACAGACACACGGAGGATGGACCTGCAGATGACTCACGAGACACTAAAAGCAAGATAAAGCATGGTACCTGCTCTCACTTTGAATTGTCAGCTTATACCATATCCAGTTCCTGAGCCCCTGAAGCCATGCCTAGAAATTCTCAGTCTTGTCCTAAAACTGCAGTCATCTCAGATTCCAGGGATTCCAGGAAAAGCAGAAGGCCATCCACCAAGAGCAGTTATCTCTGCTGAAACTGGCCAATCCACTAGGTCAGGAATTTATCTAAGGAGAGGAGTTGAATTACTCCCTCCAGCAACAATGGCTATCCCAGAACCCCGTAGAACCAGCCCTGATATACCAAACAGGCCACAGCTTGACCAGGATTACCTACCTCTTCTGCCAGATACTCAAATCCCTCAGCTGTGCAAATCTCTAATCCTTGTTCTTGCTCCTTCTTCCTTTGAGGGTTTCAAAGTCAGCCCCGTACAAGACAGATCTTTGGGCCAATTCAAGGCTTGCCGGGCTACATAGTGAGCTCATGGCCAGCCTGAACTACAAAGTGAAACCCTGTCTCAAAAAAAAGAAGGTAGATTTTCAACCTCTTTATCTGTGCTTTCCGGCCTGACCTCCCTTAAAGCTCTTTCTCTGTTTTTGATTAGCAGTATGGGACAATGACCAAGCCTGGTATATTAGGACCACCACAAGTAATTATATTTCATCTTTTTCAGTGTGATGCTGATCAGTTGGACAGTAGTTGATTGAATTCCATTCCTTCAGTGGTGATAGATTTGCTTCTGTCTTGGATAATTTCAAGTGTGTATTACCTGGATTTGAGAGGAAGAGTTGATTTTTCAAGGTCAACCCCAGCCAGGCTGAACTGACCTAATGATATCCAACAGAGAAAAGATCTAAGTGAATACCAACAATAATTTTTACAACAAAATTTAAATACATTGAGAAGGGCTGGGGATATAGCTCAGTGGCAGAGTACTTGTCTAACAGGTGAGGAAACCCTGGGTTTGGTGCCAGTGCAAAAGAGCAGGGAGAAAGGAGAAGGAGAAGGAGAAGGAGAAGGAGAAGGAGAAGGAGAAGGAGAAGGAGAAGGAGAAGGAGAAGAAAGTGGATGGAGGAAAGAAGGAAGGAAGGAAGGAAGGAAGGAAGGAAGGAAGGAAGGAAGGAAGAGAGGAAAAGAAGGAAAGAGGGGAAGGAAGGCAAGAAAGAAAGAAAGCAGGGTGGGGAGGAAGAGGTGTGGTGCTGCATACCTGTAATCCCAGCACTGTGGGAGCCTGAGGTGGAAGAGTATAAACTCTAAAAGATCCAAGCGGTCTTCAACTGATATAATCTCATCCTTAAGCATCACAGCACCGTGGTGATATGGGGGAGCAATATCTAGCTCCCAACCTGAAGTGTGAGTTTAGATAGGAAAATTTTACTGAGAGAAAAGTTTCTGCCTAAGAGACACAGAAGAGGGAACCCAGAAAGATGGATAAAACCATGATCAACCAATAAGATTACAACAAGTATAGTTGTTTAGGCAATAATGACTAGATGAGGATCCAATGAAAAATCAAGTCATATAGCAAGCGTATAGGGTCTTTAGTCAGGAGACTCTACCAGATGGGTCAAGGTCTTAGCCCTACACCCAAAGATATGAATCATTTTATGTGGGTGGAGCTGTTTTCTCCTTTGGTAATGTTGATTTTCAGTGAAGGTCTCTATGACTGTCCTCCATGTGGGCTTTTCAAGGGCTGGCCCTAAACCATCTGCCTACCACATGTCTGACTAGCTTTCCTGACTATAATAATGGAACCACTGAGGCCTCAGAGCAGAGTTATGTTTCTATGTGCCACAGCTGGCCCCCAGGCAAGAAGACTGGGTCTCCGACAGCCCTTATCATAGTTTATTATGAAATGATTTCTCCCCAAAATTATGTAGAATGGCTCCCAACATAGCCTGAGTAATTTATGATTTAAACAGATCCTGTCTCAAAAGAAAAAGTAAAAAGGGCTGGGGATGCAGTTTGGTGTAATGAGGGATAAAAAAGAAATGCACTGAGAATTGATCAACAAAGCATTCTACAAATGCACAGAGACCTGGTTGGTATTGATATATATGAGTATATAATATGTACTTTAAAAAATCAAATAGGGCCAGAGATTTAGCTCAGTGGTTCTAGCACCTGCCTAGCAAGCACAAGGTCTCTGGTTTGATCCCCTATAACCACATACAACAATAACTGGTGTGGTGGCTCACACCTGTGATCCCCGCACTGGGGAGTCAGAAGTAGAAGGATTGCTGAGTTTGAGGTTTGCCTGGGCTACATAGTGAGCTCAGGGCCAGGCTGAACTACAAAGCCAGACCCTGTCTCAAAAAAAAAAAAAATCAAATAGACTTGATGGTGATTTAGCTCAGTGGTACTGGCATCTGCCTCACAAGCACAAGGTCCTGAGTTTGATACCCCCCTAATCAAATAAACCTGATTGAAACATACACCTATTAACCCAAGATTATTACTATAAATACTAAATTTTTTATTTACACTTTCTCTTTACTTTCTCTCAGAAGCTACAATTATTTTTTTTTAGACAGTGTCTCGCTCTGTAGTTCAGGCTGGCCTTGAGCTCACTATGTAGCACAAGCAAGCCTTCAACTCAGCAATCCTCCTGTTTCTGCCTCCCGAGTGCTGGAATGACAGGCGTGAGCCACCATGCCCAGCACTGTGGTATGTGGTATTGATTGCTGGTGCACATGAGTCACCATGCCCAGTATTGTATGTGGTTACTAGATCAAACTCAGGACCTTTCACTTGTGAGGCAGGCGTAAGAACCACTGAGGTAAATCTCCGGCCCGAAGCTACAATTCTTAATGCAGTATACAATGAAATGATCATAACTGCAAATCTATGATGTCTTTATATTTTGTAATGAGAAAAATTTTAAACTATGTACCTACCTATCTATATGGATATCTATATCAACATTCCCAATACAAAGCAGAAGAAAATAATATACAAAAAAATGACAATATCTGGCTAATAATGTGTTGAAAGAATGAGTTTGAATTTATGCCACATGTGCCTAAATTATCTAATGTAACAGTTCAGTAAATGGTATATAAACTAACATTTTCAGTAAATGGTATCCATCACTTTAAGGACCAAAACTTAAGTTAGAAAAACATTTCTGATGTCATGGAATTCCACCTCTGCAGAGGACTCTGAACACTTCAGAAGCATCAGGATTATTCTTTGCTTCTGTCCTAAACTGGTCTTGTATCTTATGCTTTTAAAAACCTTGGATCATCTGTTTCTGAGTCATAACTGTCTGCTTATTATAAAATTCATACATGTACATTGTAGGAAGTTTTACACACTAGGATATAATGTGGAGCCAATAAAAATCATGGCCCTGCAGCCACCATCGTGAAGACATGAATGGCTTTTTCATACTGTGCTAGTCTGCTGAGGCTCCATAACAGACGACCACAAAAGCACGTGCCTTAAAACAACAGAAATGTATTCTCTTAGTGATCAGAAGGCCAGGTGTCAGCAGGACTGGCTTCTGGAGGAAGGACAACCTGTCCCATGTGTCTCGTAGCTTGTGGTGGCTGCTACAGTCCTCGATTGTCTTTGACTACGAGACTCACCAACTTGGTCTCGGGCCCCAACACCACACGGCCTTATTCTCTGAATGTGTCTTTCTGGGTCTCTCCTTTTCCTGTAGAGGACACCAGTCCTTGGATCCAGGGCCACCCTTACCCAGTGCAACCCCGTCTTCGCTGAGCACATCTACAAAGACCATATTTCCAGATAAGGCCACATTCTGAGGTTCTGGGTAGATGGGAATCTGGGGACACCAAGTTATCTAATGTAACAGTTCATTTATTTACTCTATCAACATACACAGCAGTATATATTTGTATAGCTGAAATAAGGGAATTACGTTTTTATATGGCTTAGTTTCCTTTCCACTTATGACATTGTGGAGATTTCTCCATCTTTCAGAAATGGCACCTGAAATCTTTGCAGAGTAGTTCACTCTATGACTCCTGTCACTTAGAGAGCTCTCCTACAACTTCAGCCATGGAACAGTTTCTAGTCTTTATTACAAAGGACTGGTGAATGTATATCAAAATCTTGGGATTTATCTGTTTATTTCTTCTGTATGATTTGTAGTGGATTAAGGAATATGAACATTTTGAAGGCTTGTAAAATACTTATTTGAATCCCAGAGACTGTTCCCCCAAGAGAGGAGAGGGCCCGGTCAGCACCCTGTGCACACTGTGCCTCTCTTGCTGTAATGTCTGACACATGGCAGCAAAGCAAATGACATCTCTCCTCTTGTAGTCATATTTTTGTGTGAAGCTGCATCTTTATTAGTTTTTTTTGTTTATTTGTTTTTTGTTGGCTACTTACCCTCCCTTTCTGAGTAAACAGTTTATGTCTTACATCCAGGTCTAAACTTGATTTTAGCTGAGAAATTGATATCCCTTATCTGAAATACTTAGAACATTTAGATTTTTTTCAGATTTTGCAATATTTTGTATATACATAGTAAAATAACAAGACCCAAACCTAAATATGAAATTTATTTCATATATACACAGTCTGAAAATTTTATGCAAATTCCTGATGTCTTATTTTGAATGCAATTCATAAGGGGAGGTAGGTGTGAAATTTTTTTTTTTTTTTGTGGTACCAGTATTGAACTCAGGTCCATGTACTTCCCAGGTAGGTGTGGTGCTGCTTGAGCTAGATCCCCAGCTAGGTGTGAGTTTCTCACTTGTGGTAACATGCTTGAAATCAAAACATTCTGCATTTTGAGCTAGGTGTAGTAGCAAACACTCATAGCACTTAGGAGGCTGAGGTAATATTATGGCTGTAAATTTAAGTTCAGCCCAGACTACATAGGGAGACCCTGTCTTTAAAAAAAGAAAAGTTTAAAAAAAAAGCTTTGGATTTCTTATTTTGTGAGGCAATTGTTCATCCTGTTCTTTGTTTGTTCATTTGTTTTTCTGTATATTTGTGTGCTTTTTTTTTTTTTTTTTGAGACAGGGTCTCGCTTTGTAGTTCAGGCTGGCCCTGAGCTCACTATGTAACCCAGGCAAGCCTCGAACTCAGCAATCCTCCTATCTCTGCCTCCCGAGTGCTGGGATTACAGGTGTGAACTACCACGCCCGGCAGTATATTTGTTTTGTTTTGTTTTGAGACAGGGTCTCACTTTGTAGTTCACGCTGGCTCTGAGCTCACTATGTAGCCCTGGCAAGCCTGGAACTCAGCAATCCTCCTGTCTCTCCCTCCCTAGTGCTGGGATTACAGGCATGAGCCACCAGGCCCGGCACTGTGGTATGTGGTATTGTTGGTGGGTGTGTAGCAATCCTCCTGTCTCTCCCTCCCTAGTGCTGGGATTACAGGCATGAGCCACCAGGCCCGGCACTGTGGTATGTGGTATTGTTGGTGGGCGTGAGTCTACATGCCCAGCATTGTATATTGTTTCCGGGGATCGAACTCAGGACCTTGCGCTTGTGAGAGACAGGCGCCAGAACCACTGAGCAAATCCTCCGGCCCATATTTGTGTTTTTGAGACAAGGCCTCGTTATATAGTTCAAGCTGGACTTGAATTCACTATGTATCCCAGACTGGCCTCAAACTCACTGTGATCCTCCTGCCTCAGCTTCCTAAGTGCTGAAATTACAGATATGTGCCATCACACCCTCTGTCATTACTTTTTTTTTTTTCTTTTGAGTCAGGGTCTCGTTTTGTAGTTCAGGCTGGCCCTGAGTGCACTGTGTAGCCCAGGCTAGCCTCAAACTCATAGCAATCCCCCACCTCTGCCTCCAAGTGCTGGGATCACAGGTGTGAGCCACCATGGCCGGCACTGTGATATGTGGTTACTGGGGTCTTGCACTTGCAAGGTAGACATTGGAATGACTGAGCTAAATCCCCAAGCCCAAATTTTAAATTTTTATATTTTTCCATTGGAATCATTGACTTTCTTGTAATAAATATAGTATAAATTCATACAACTGGTAGATTTTGAAATAAAGTCTTATTCAAAACTCAGCTGTGAGAAGTTTTCTTTAAAAGAACTTTAAAAAATTCTTTCATATTTCCACTCTTGAAAAAATTATGAGAGAGAACTTTGAAAGTTGCGTGGCTGCAAGAAATTTCTTACTGGCTGGAGATTTATCTCAGTGGTTCGGCATTTGTCTGGCAAGCACAAGGTCGCGAGTTCAATCCCCGGTACCACATACCACAATGCGGGGCTTGGTGGCTCATGTCTGTAGTTTCAGCACTCAGGAGGCAGAGGAAGGAGGATTACTGTGAGTTTGAGGCTTGCCTGGGCTACATAGTGAGCTCAGGGCCAGCCTGAACTACAAAGCGAGACCCTGTCTTAAAAAAAAAAAAAAAAAAAAAAAACAACTTACCATCATTATTAGCATTTCTAGAGGGTCAGGTTTAGTTTCACACGGATATTAAAATAAACCATTGCCACAAATGGGTCGCCAGTTCTGACAGTTTTTGTGTTGTATCGCCCTCCGTCCTCCTCCCTATTTGGTCCCCGCTTTCCCTTCCCACTTGACGAAAATGCCACCCTTCCTCCAGGCCCCAGTTCAAGCCCGAATTCCTGGACCCTGAGTGCCCCCAACCCAGCACAGCCAGGGAGCTCTTTCCACCCTCCTGCACGGTGGGTGCTTTCAGAACTCAGTAATTCTGCAAAGTGCTCCCGCTATTTATAAGAGGACTTAAGGCTCCTGATAGACGGTTAAAATCTGAAGAATCAAGTGAAAGTGGAGTCTCCTGAACGCTCTCAGACGCCGTTTGTCGTTTGTGACGCTGGCGTAACGTCTGAAGGGCATCCACGGTGGCCACCCCAGCCTGAATCTTCCAGGGCATGTGGGAAGCTGGCACTCCTTAGTTTCCAGCCTGCTCCCTTTTGAAGTTGTGATGTCCCCGCTTCCTTCCGAAGGCCTCCCCGGACCGTCTCCCTCGCCGCGTGCAAAGACCACGTGCAAGCGCGTGTGAGCCTGCGTGTGCGCGCACATGCGGTGGGAACCGGCCTCTGCGCCCGGGTCTGGAGGGAGAAAACGCCTGGCCGGGAGCCTCCCTCCCGCCGGCCGAGCACAGCTGGGTCTTCCCCGCGTTTCCCGCTGCTCTGTGAAGCGGTTTTCGGGGTTTCCGAGCGGACGCGCCCTGCGAGCCCCGCCGAGCGAGGACCGAGGTGAGGGCGATTTTTCTTTTTTTGAGAGAGTGGGCGTTTTCCCAAACAAATTGATTGTCTGGTCGGTGAATTAAATATGAGCCGACTGAGCACAGTGCGCAGGGCGCAGCGCACAGGGCGGGAGTCGAGGCTGCAGGAGCCGTTCGGCGCCGGGACGCAACAGGGCCGGGCGCGGAGGCCACTTGGCGGGCTTTGTTCGGAGGCGGCGGCGGCCGGGCCGGAGCGGGGCCGGAGCGGGGCCGGAGCGGGGGAAGCACTCGCGTTCCCGCGGGGCGCTCTTCCCTCTCTGCGGCCGCTAAGTCGCAGCTTTAAAAGGAAGTGACATGGGTGGGGAGAGACGTCAGCCGAGGACCCCTTTTCCTTCCCGTAGGGTCCTCCCCTTGGGTGGAGTCTCGCTTCGCAGCCCGGCGCCGGCGGACTCCAGCGCCTGTAAAGTAGCGGCAATTTCCGAGCCGCCGGCTCTCGCGCAGTTCCTGGCTCCCGAGTCCCCGCGCCCAGCGCTGCCAGGAAAGAGGTAGGTGCCTCGGTGCCGTCCCCGGCGCCGGCCGCCCCTGGGTGTGGCCGCGCGGCTTCCTGGCTCCCGCCCGCGTCTGCCTGGACCTGCGGGATGGGCGCGGGGCGCGGGGACCCGGGCGGCTTCGCGGCCACCGAGGGACCCTGGCTTTGTGCGGCCGCCCAGCGCCCTTGCGGGGCTGCGGGCAGCCTCGGCTCCGTGCCGGCGCGCCCTCCTCGAGTGAAAGCGATTCTCTGCCATGGACGGAGCGAGGGAGAACGTTTGTGGTACAGATTGCTCTCTTTTGTGTCTGTCGTGCAACACGTTTTTCCGTCCCTTGGCGTTTCTATGGCAACCCACCAAAAAATACTATCCCAAATCCAGCCCCCATCTAAATCGGTTTATTTGTGATTTCCTTCCTCAGTCTGCTGCGGCTTGGGCTTGCGGGCTCCGGCGTGGCTTGGCGGCTACCCCTCCTCACTTTCATTTTGGTTTTTCCCTATCACAGGAGGGCTGGGGGAGGGGGGTTGTCAAGGAAACAGGCATTTGTAATTGCCTCTTTATTTACTTAATTTTTGGCCTACAAATTTCTCCATCACCTAGGAATTTTTAAAAAGGAGTTCTTTGATATTTTCAGAAGCCTTCAGTGTCTATTTTTTTCTTTAAAAACACCTAAACATTTCTCAAGCTAAGGTATTCTGATCAGGCTAAGAGGGAAAGAACAGTTAAATCTTTATAGAAGATGAGACAGTCTGAAATAAAGTTTCGGGGAGTACTTGAGAATCCAGCCTGATCAGTAACATTTCCAGCTGCCGGCTTTGCTACAAAGTCTAAAATACTTCTAAGATGGGTCTTTGCTCTAGTCAGAACTTACTTCAGCACCAAATAGGAATTCAGTCAGCCTGGGTGAGTAGCAGATGGCGACTGCCTGGGAGGATCGGTGTGTCGTTTTTGCGCATTACCCTTGAGTGGCCACCGTGCTCGCCGTCCTGAAGGCCACTGCTGGTGGACTTTCTCCTTGCAAAACTGTGGAAGGTTTTGCCTGCCTGTGGTTATTAGTCAGTCATCCTCAGGAATAAAACAATACGTCTTGAGAGAAAGGAGAGCGCGCGCATGTGTGTGTGTGTGTGTGTGTCTGTGTGTATAGGTGTACATATATATGTAGGTGTGTGGCGTGTCACGTGCAGATCTGGAGCAAAACTCCTGAATGCTAAGTTAAAGCTGCTGAATCTTCTTCATGCTCTCTGGGGAGAGAAAGTCCTGATTTTCAGGGGAAAAAGTACAAAATATGAGGGACATTTATCATCTGCCTAGAAATAAGCAGAAAACATAAAGAGAATTAATACATCTCTTAGAAAGCCCTAGTCCTAATGGACCTATTAACAGGTGTCAACTGGCACTTCAAGGGATATTTTTAATCGGTACATCTGAAGAAATGTTTGATAATGGACTCAGCTCTATTGATGGGCATCCCCCGATACCAACATTACCTCTAACAGAGGTCAGCACGCATCACGACCTTAATTCCTAAAATGATCTGCAATGAGATTTATGAAGGTCACACACTCTTCATACCACCTTCTAGCTGTCAGAGCCAAGATGGCCTAGGAGCCTCCACAGCAGGGAAAATGGGTGGTTTTAGTAAATACTCTTTGCTCAGATCCCTATTTAAGGGTTTTATCTATTTACCTTATTTATTTCTGATACAACAGTTACCTGAGAATAGAGGTCGAATGGCACAGCGCAAAGCTAATGCTAAAGGAGCGAAAAGCAGGAGAACCCAAGGGGTGCAGAGCCCAGGCAGGTCCAGCGTGGTCAGCACATGTTGATACCTGCAGAGACATGGCTGCATAAGGGTTTCAGAGGTTTGTAGAGTTCTTCTGGAAAGCACTCTGCTAACTCACTGTTTCTCCAGCCTAAACATGGACCTCGAGGATGTAGATTTACCACGTGACCTTTCAAGGCAAACTGACAGTGTGTAAAAGTAGAATTCTGCTTTGGGAGCACTCTTGGGTTACCAGAGTTACTAGGAGTTTCACAGCAAAAAGTCTTGGGGTGGGATGGAATGCAAAGGAATAGTAGCAAGAATCCTTTGGAAACAGCAAAAGCAAATCAAAACCCACTTTCTGGTACGCAGATAAAGACTAACAGAGAGACGAGTACCCTTGATCCGGGGAAGGTAAATGGAGCTGTGGGTGTCAGCTCAGGGTCCCCGAGAGAGGCTGGCTAAGGTGAACCTAAGGGGGCAGCCTTGCAGAGTGCGGGGTCTTCGCTGCCTTGGCTGTCACGCAAGGCTCTGACGGGGGGCTGCAGCTGGCGAGGAGGGTGGACATGTGGCTGCTGTCAAGTTTAACCTCCACTTAACCGGTGGGGCTGTGCAGATGAGCAGCCTCAGAGGAGGAAACAGAGCGAGGGACCACTGGAATTTGCAAGGAAAGATGGAAGCCAAGGCGTCTCCCACAGCGAAGGATGTCAGGAGTGGTCCCTGGTTAGGGTTCTGGCTCCCAGCAGGGAGAAATCAGTCTTTAGTGGAGAAGTAGAACCGTTGTACCCTGGGCTGGCTCAAAGAACGAGAAGTAGGTGTAGGTTCAGAGGTTGACTTTTAAAAATTAAGACAAGAATAACTATTAGAATAAAGACTTTGAGGCACAAGCCTGTAATTCCACCAGCATTCACATTTACGAGTGCTGTTTGATACCTATGGGATAGTCAAATGTGGTCAAGCCTGGATTAATAATGCATCTAACATTGCCAGAATCCAGACAGCTCTAAATCAGCAGTCTTTTAAAAAAGAATCTTTTTTTTTTTCTTTTTCTTTTGAGACAGGGTCTCACTTTGTAGTTCAGCTTGGTCCTGGACTCACTATGTAGCCCAGGCAAGCCTGAAACTCAGTAATCCTCCTACCTCTGCCTCCTGAGTGCTGGGATTACAAGCATGGGCCACCACACCCTGCACTGAGATAAGTGGTGCCAGGGGTTGAACCCTGGACCTTGTACTTGCAAGGCAGACGCCTGAACCACTGAGCTTAATCCCTGGCCCTAAAACAGAGTAATTTTGAGCTAGGTTTGGTGGCACACATCTGTATTCACAGCACTTGGGGGGCAGAGGCAGGAGGATTGCTGCAAGTTTGATACCAGCCTGGACTACATAGTGAGCTCAAGGAGCAGCCTGAACTACAAAGTGAGTCTCTGTCTCAAAAAAAAAAAAAAAAAAAAAGCAAAGCACAACAATCATTTTGGAAAGTTAGCTCTAAAATTTAGCTTCATGTATCATGTATCTCCTCCTGGTGAGGATCCATTACCACTATGGAAAGTTAAAGTATCAGTTCTTTGTTTGAACAAATATTTTTGTGTATCTATTATGTATCAGGTGCTATAGATACATTTGTAGGCAAAAGAAAAATGAGTTTCAATAGTTACAGCTTTCAACCTTTTTTTTTTTTTAGTTTTTTTGGGACAGGGACTCGGTTTGTAGTTCAGGCTGGCCCTGAGCTCACTATGTAGCCCAGGCTGGTCTCAAACTCACAGCAATTTTTCTGCCTCTGCCTCCTGAGTGCTGGGAATACAGGTATGAGCTACCATGCCCAGCACTGTGTTATGTGGTACTGGGGATCAAACTCAGGACCTTGTGCCTTGCTAGGTCAGGACCTTGTGCTTGCTAGGCAGCTGCCGGAACCACTGAGCTAAATCCCTGGCCCAGGTTTTCTACTGTTTTTTAAGGAGATTCTGACCATCTGACTGACTTTCATTCTCTGCTGATGACAGAGAAAGAAGGAATACCTTTATTTTCCCCTGAGACATTGTCTCACTATATAGTTCAGACTGGCCTTGAACTCAGTGTGTAGCCCAGGCTGGTCCCAAACTCGCAGTAGTCCTCCTCAAGACCTCAGCCTCCCAAGCGCTGGGGTTGCAGGTGTGTGCCAGCACCCCTGGCCAGGGAATATCATAAAATAAGAGCACTTTTTATTGAATATTATCATGGAATGGTCTGTTTTCCAGAACATGCTCTTGCTTCTCAAGGATTTCCTACCTGTTTCATCACTTTTGCTTTTCCCAGGTACTTTTTTTTACTTTTTCCTTTGCCCCTAAGTTGTACCTTTCAGTCACTGTCCTTTCCCCCAAATGTGCACGTATGCGTCATCCACCCATCATCCTTCCAGGCCTTCATTCACTGAGCAAGCAGTTAGGAGTGTGGTGTTACAAGTCCAATGCATTATGCATATAGCAATAGAGAGAAACTGTTCTTCTCTACAGCAGCTGCGGCACCGGTGGGGAGACCATGGGAGCAGCCCCTTGGCACGAGGGGTGTTACTCTGATGGAAGCATCATTGGCTAAAGACACTGGATGTTGTTTTATTAAATTTTATACATAGATCATCCCTGGCAGGGAGGGAACAGGTGTTTAACTGTTGTTTATTTTATGAATCTCTTATGTTTCTCCAGAAAGTGTAAGGCTGGGAAACATTTGTTAATTAATGAAATTGGAAGAAGTAGGTTTTGTGACCCTGGGAACATAAAGGAATGGAAAGCTTGTGTATTTCTTGCTAAAAGAAGAAACTGAGAGACATAATCTCAGAAGCTTCTCGCTGAGTTACACAGATACATTGGGAGCCATAGCTCCCCCCACTCATTTTTAGAAAAAAGACAGCTTGCATCAAAATTATATGCCCACTGGTTTACTAAATTTCTCCTGTCATTTGGAGCTTATGTCTCATAGCACATTGCAAACCTCTGTCTTCTTCCAACAGAAGCAAAGCAGTTTGACCCTTTGGTCTTCAGCCCTGTCAGAGGAGCCATTCAGCCAAGAAGCACTGGATGGTCTATAAGACTGAACATAAAGAACGTTAAGATCTTATTTCTGTACTTTCTTGTCGTGTTGCCTCATGGCATGAAGCGGCTCTTGGTAGAACTGTCTTGTCCCATTGAATTTCTATCTTTGGCCTTTTAATTATATGAGTACCAGAACACAGTTCATCTGCAAAACCACACAGTCCTCTCCTGGGCTGGCTGTGGCAGAAAAAAATGTGTAGCATGTTCTGCTTTTTCTTTGGTACTCTAATCTTTTTTTTTTTTTTTTTTTTTTGACACAGGGTCTCGCTTTGTAGTTCAGGCTGGCCCTGAGCTCACTATGTAGCCAGGCAAGCCTTGAATTCAGCAATCCTCCTGCCTCTGCCTCCCGAGTGCTGGGATTACAGGCGTGAGCCACCACGCCGGGCACTGTGGTATGTGGTATTGATTGCTGGTGGGTGTGAGTCACCGTGCCCAGCACCGTATGTGGTTAACGGTATCGAACTCAGGGCCTTGCGCTTGTGAGCCAATCGCTGGAACCACTGAGCTAAATCTTCAGCCCTGGTATTTTAATCTCAATCTCAGGAGCGATCAGCTTCTCCCTTCAGCATGAAGCGCCTCCCCTTAACAGGTTGGCTCATAGCTCTCACTGTGGTCCCCTGGGTTAGACACAGTAGCTGTTTCCCCATCCGTGTAGGGTTCTGTGAGAGGACAGATGCATTTTGGACTTGACTGTGGTTTAAAGCTGGCACCAAAATCCTTCCTCAGTCTGGAGGCTGACAGCCTGCTAAGATGCTCAGGGGAGGGGCTGACCTGTAGGGTAGATGTGCATGTAACCAGCCACCTCTAATGAGGGCTTTCTCTTTGCCACCCTCACCGGACTTTACATCTGTTAATTCATTTCATCCTCAGGACATGTAAAACTGGCATGTAAACATAACTGTCACTTTTACTTATTTATTTATTTATTTGAGACAGGGTCTCGCTTTGTAGATCAGGCTGCCCTGAGCTCACTATGGATCCCAGGCAAGCCTCGAACTCAGCAATCCTCCTGCCTTACCTCCTAAATGCTGGAATTACAGGCGTGGGCCACCATGCCCAGCTATCACTTTTCATTTTACAGACAGAGAAAGCAAAGATTAGCAAGGTTGTTATTTCAGCTAGGATCATAATCAGCAGCAGAGCTGAGGTGTGAGCCCAGATCATTGCTTCCCAGAGCCCTGGTCTAAGCACCGTGTCTTCACAGCTCACAGCTTCAACTCTGTGTCGAGTTCTTCGGTCTTTCCCAGGACCTGTGCACACAGGAGTGAGTAGATCTCTACTGTAGAGACCTTCCTTTACACAGCCTTCATCCTGCTTTTACCTACAGAAAGAGAAGTAGTTCAGAATTTGGGGAAAAGCTGGGAGTGGGATGAAAACAAGCTATCATTGCTTTTGTGGAATGTCACTGTAGTCTGGCCAAACACGTGTGTTCATAGGGGTATGGAAAGGGGACAGCGACTATAATATCTGAGTGACAATGGACTGTACAAAATAAATCAAATATGAACTGTTCAAAGTCCAATGTCTAACCAAGGATTGGACGTTACTGAGTCACTGGGCTTAGGCGCCCTGGGTATCTGCGCTTCCGAGACTTCAAGGCTGTGGGCAGTGGGATTGATTCTCGGCTTGCCTTCAACCTTTGCTTGACTTGTCTCACCAAGTTTAAATGCAGATGTTTATCTGAAAAGACACAGACAGGGCTTATCTAAGATAATCTTTGAAATGGAAATGGCAGAATATTCAACCCTCCCAAGTGAAATTTGGTCAGTTTCCCATCTCCACGGGCTCCTTGTGAGCCATCAATTCTCTGTGGGCTGAGGTTAACACTGGCTGATGAAATTTTGAAGAACCAAGCACATCTCCCCAGGATGATGCTGTAGCCAGCAACATGCAGTCAATTCGGTCATCTGACATTTTGTCCTGGATCTCAGCTGTAAGTCATCCTGGCTCTTTTCTCCTCTTTTCTGTCCTTTTCTGCCCCCAAAGGAAGGCCAGTTTGGAAGGAGATGCAATGAGCAGTTCTTTTTTCAAATGTGCATCCAGCTCACATGCAATCCCTCTCCCTACCTGCTTTCCCTAGCGTCCCCTCCCCACTCGTCCTCCATAAAGCAGCCACTCTTCTGCATGCATGGCTACACTAGGTGACAGTTACATCTTTGCTGCTCTACCCTTTAAAAATATAATTTTATTAGTACATATTTACAATATATGAAGTTTATATTCATCTTGGTTCTTTTTAAATCCCTTTCACCTCCTACCCACCTTCCTCCCTCCCCCTCTTGCTTTCCTCTTTTCTTTCTAAATTCCCTTTCCCATTTTCTCCAAACTGTTTTCTATAATGGTTACATTCCCACCAACAACATAGGATTCTTTTTCACCACAGCCATGCCAGCCTCTGTTATTAATTGATTTCTTGGTGACTGCCTTTCTTTCTGATATAAGATGGAATAATTTTGGGGGTACAGGGGTCTCACTGTACAGTTTAGGCTCCTGACTGCTGGAATTGCACGGGTCTATCTATGCATGCTGGTGTAAGAG
>PVIC010043656.1:0-15341 GCA_004025085.1 Thryonomys swinderianus
TTTTTTTGGCTCTTCAAGAGCTTCTTCAGGCAGAAGGTCTGAAACTAAAGAAAAGCACTCTAGAACGGTTTCTTTCAGAATGTGATAATATAGCTCCATGGTTCGCCGTGTCAGGTAACTTAACCTTGGGAAGTTGGAAAAAATTAGGGAGAGATCTAGATGACGTGCGGACGCAGGGTTTCCTTAAGCCAGGAGTAAAACCTGTGTGGACCCTCGTAAGGGACTGCCTTATGGATGAAAAATGTTTTAAAGCCATAGAGAAAGGCCAAGTGGCGCTGGAGCAGATTAAGGAACAGCAGTCCGTTAACTCAGACAAAGGAAATGCAGAGAGCAGTTCTACATCGGAGGGTGAATCTACATCGGAGGATGAGTCCACGGACTCTGGTGAGGGAGTTGAACAATTAGTGCGAAGGTTTGAGGAGATTACGGGGAAGGAAAAAAGGAAAAGGAGGAGAAGCTTTGATCCGGGACTTACCGCTTCTGCTCCTCCCCCTTACCATGTTGCTGGTACCGGTGCGACTGGAAGTTCCTTTTGCCCAGAAGTTTGGCGTGCCGTTCGTACAGAATTGTCCCTAATGTGCCCAGTATTCCAAGACCAGGCAGGACAGCGCTACCATGAGCCCTTGGACTTTAAAGTTATCAAAGGCCTTGCCGAATCGGTGCGCTCTTATGGAATTACTGCCTCCTATACGTTAGCGCAGGTAGAGGCTGGCCATTAAAACAAAAGGGGGGAACTGTGGAGAGCCAAAGGGCAACCGCACCCAACGATGGCGCTGAGGATTAGGCATTGCCTGATCAGCTGGCTTGCTTCCATGATACGGCCGCATGACCCCGCAGAGAGATGCAACCACGGAGCACAGGTTTGAGCCTTATTGTTATTACCACCACCACCTGTATAGGCACTTGTATATCGTCCCGTGGGGGTCCTCCCACCGAGCACGGGTGGTGTCAATCAAGGCCTGCGATCAGCTGCTGCATGCGGAACTCGTGGAACCTGGGTTGCCACGTGTCCTCCAGGCATTGGCCTGTGGATATATATGCTGGGAGATGCTTGTAAAGAGAGCTTTGGCTCGGGCGCGCGTTCCTGAATAAACAGCAGAAAGAAGAGCTCGCGGTCGCGTCTTCCCTGCTGGTCGAGGGGGAAGCGACAGAGTACTGTGCCAAATTGATAGGTTATCGTTGTTAACTTGTACTGTGAGCTCCTATAAGTGAATAAGAGAAAGCTACACATTTCCGTGGCCCCAGAGTGGAGTATAATGCCACACATCTACGTGGCACTCCATGTGTGGTTGTTGCATGAAGAAGCAACATGCATCTTTCCTTTGGCTTGAGATTTACTTTATTCCATGTGCCTATGTCTTGGTCCCCCACCCCACTTCTCGGAAAATGAGAGCACTTTTGTCCCTACTGTTCCCTTTTCTCCCTCCAGTTCGCTCATGGCCCTACTGCAGTCAGATTTGTCCCCACTGCCCCTGAGCTGTCCTGTGAAGGTGGCTCCACATGACTAAGTCTAACATTCAGTTCGGAGTCTCCTTTCTCCTTGACCCATAGCAGCATCTGACAGTCAAGTCCCACCCCCGTGTCCTTTCTGCATGTGGCTTGTGGGCGCCCACACCCTGGGTCCCTGCTCAGCCTTCTTGGCTGACCTTCCTGGTCTCCTCCACTCTACTACTCCTCACGCTGGACCGACCACCTCCTGGCTCCTTTTTCTCACTACACTCACGCAGTGGTGATCTCATGGCTTCAAATATCATCTATATGCCAGCGACTCTTGAATTTACATCTCCAGCTGGGGCCCGTCTCCCACATTCCAGACTTTCCTGTCCAGCCTCTGACTTGACATCATTCCTTGTGAGTCTTGTAAGACATTTAAAATTCAGCACATTCAAAATCAGATTCTGAATTACACCCCCAGTTGTGTCACCTGAGGTTTCCTACAGCACTGGCCTTCCACGTGCTTGGGTGGAAGCCTCTCCCTCACATCTTCTGCCCAGGATCTTCAGGATATCCTTTGGGCTCTACCTTCAAGCCGGATGCAGTGGTGCACATCTGTAATCCAAGTAGTTGGGAGACTAAGGCAGGAGGATCACAAGTTCAAGGCAGCATGGGCAGCAGTGGCAGAACCCATCTCAAAACAGAAACAAAGACAAACAAGAAGAGCAGAATGCATCTGACTGCCGGGGCTCCTCACTTGCTGTGAGTGCTGTCTCCCTGCTCTGGTGTGTATCCTCAGGGATCTCCTCTTGCATTCCAGTGCACTTTCCGCCTGCTCTCCCCCAGCGCTTTGACTCCCTGTTTTTCCAGGCCCATGCTCACCTCTGCCTTGCTGTGCGTTCTCTCTTCCTCTCCCCTCCACTGTTCCCAGCCTGACTCTGCAGCTCGTTGAACGAGCCCCACACTAAAACCATCCCCTCTATCTGCCTGGCTGCCTGGCTGTCTCCCCTGACCACTCAGGATGGACAGGATGCTGTAAGGTAACAAGCATCCCAGTCAGTGGCTCAAGATAGCAGAGCCTCCCCTTGACCTCTTGTTCTGTGCATGTCTTGGCCCTGGTGTGATGGCTTGGCTTATCTTTGTCATGCCGAGGGTGTGGCCACACAAATTGGAATGGGGGAAGGAACACCTTGGATAGGCTCTTCCTGGCAAAGAATTGCTCTGGTTTGAGAACGGGGCATAGATTAATGGCCAGAGTAGTCACTTGACCCTGAACTGTCTCAGGTCAGGAGGACATTGCACCAACACCCAGGCTAAAGTTGGAGAATGGTCAGTGTGTGTGGTCCTTTCGGTCTCAGTCAGGTTGCTACAGCTCCTTGTGCTCCATGCCCGGGGAGATGAACCTGATGACTTTCTGACCGTGGAAGAAGGCACAGTGCTCTAGGCAGGGTGACCCCTGAGGTTCACACCCATACGCTGAGTGCCTTAGAGCTTGGAACAGGTGAGCCCTTGCCCGCACTAGACAAAGGCTGTGTCAGTGGAGTTTGGGACGGCCATGTCCCGGCGCTATTTCCTAACGGTGGGAGGTTGCCAGCCTCATGTCCTTTCTGCCTCCTCCCTCCTGGAAGCCTGAGAAACAGCAGGTGACTAGCCCTCCAAGAGGCCTTCCCAGGGTTCTCCCCCACCCCGCGTCCTGAACAGGGGGTTCTGTACGAAGGCTCCAGAGCACACTGTCCCCTCCGCTCCTGTGAAGCTCCGCTCCTTAGCTGTGCTTTCTGCGACAGGTAAGAAGAGCCCTTCTCTCCCGGGGGTACCTGTGAGGTGCTGGGTGTCCAGATGACTGCCTGTCCGAGTCTTCACCCTGTGCGTACTTAAGAAGTGGCTGGAGCATTGAGACGCAGTCTGCTGGGGCCAACGTCAGGGCTCGAAGGTGCCCCATCCGTAGAGCCAGGGATCCTTTGAATGTAGAGGGAGGCCCAGTGCAGGGGAGGAGAAGGGAAGAGCGGGAGCCTCACCTGTTGATTCTGCTTCCTGCCACCCCTGCCAGATGTCTGAGAGGCTGAGAGGGAGGTGGAGGCCCCGCTGTCACCACTGCCAGCATCAGCTCCCTAAGGCAGCTAGCATGGCTGGCCGCATTTGCACACACAGTGAGCATGGAGCCCGTGTGGGCTGTGTTCACCAGCCCTGCAGCGGAGCCTCCGGTGTCTCAGTGGACCACCTGGACTACCATCCTCAGTCCCAGCCCTTGTATGGGTAGATGTGAGACCCCCCCACCCCGCTTCTGCCTGAAGCCCAGCCTGGTTCATCGGCACACCTGACCAGGTGGGAGCACATCATATGGTGCTGTGACAAGGTCCCTTGCTCCTGGAGAGCTCAGCCTCACTGTCCAAGGAGGAGGCTGGAGATGAGAGGACTCGGTAAGAGTCTAATCTCAGGTTTGCAGAGGAGTATCTGGAGGCTTCGGGCCTGTGTCTATCAGCCGTGGGCTGACACCTCTCGAGCACAATTGCTCTTCCTACCAGGTTCCTTGACTAAGGGCTTATTGTTTCTAGGGTGACAAGATGAGCGTCCTGTCTTGAGTGGACCCTTGGAAGCCAAGCTTGCTCTGTCGTAGGGATGACAGGGATCTTTAGGTCACATGTGTGCAATTCGGGGGAGGACACATCATGGACTCAGACCAGAGTGAGCGGTGGCCATCTAGGCCAGGAAAAGCAAGACTCTGGCTTTGAATCTGTGTGGGTGTGTCCAGTGCTGTGGAATCTCAGGAAACCTTTACCAAAATGAAATCAAATTTCATTAAATTAAAAATGAAATGCTCCAGAGAACAGGAGGCTGCTCGTTGGCAGATTGCATTAATTGGAAGGTTCAGAAAGTTTGTTAATTACACTTTGCCACCTCTCAGGTTGTTCTCTGACAAATGAGTTGTTTGCTCAGCTTCCTCTTCTCAACATACAAACAATGAGCTGTATTTCCAGGTGAGTTGTCAGAACAAAGGAAAGAAACTGAGGGGTCAGATAAGAGCAGAGCCTGGGAAGCTGCTTTGGGGGCTGTGCCACTTCCCTTGAGTCACGCTGGATAGTTACTTTTCTTGTTGCTGAGACAAAGTACCTAACATCCAGAGTTAAAGAAGGAAAGATTTATTTGGCCCATGTTTATAGAGGTTTCAGTCCACAGTTGCCTGGCTCCAAGACAGGGTGGCATGGCACAGGGCCAAGCAGAGCAGAACAGTTCAGGGCAAGAAAAACCAGCAAGCAAGTGAGGGACAAGAAGATACCAGCCCTCCTTCTGTCCCTTGCATTTTATCCACCCAGGGTAGGGCGCCCTTAATCCTACCCAAAATTGTGCCAGATCCGTCAGTCGACGTATTTAATAATCACACAGCCTTAGTCCCAGCATCCCACACTCTAGATCCAGCCACCTCTGAAAGAGCCAAACTTGTGACCACATGAAGCTTTGGGGGAACATCTAGGCACAAGCAATAACAGTGGCCCTGGTTGTAGTCCTTGGATGGGGCTGGCCAGAGTGGATGTGCTCCCCTGGCTGGGGTGTCCTTGGGTGGATGTCCCTGGCTGGGTGTCCCTGGGCTTTTGGTACTATAGAGAGTAGAGTCTTGGGTCACGAGCATGGCAGTGTCTAGTGCCTCAGGGCTGTGGGCAGGCAGCTGCCTCTAGATGCAGCATGCTGGTCCTAGGCTTGGCCTTGGGCATCTCCCTGAGGAGGCCTGGGGCATTTTAGCTTCTTGGAGATCCTTGGAAATATTGTCACAAATGTTAGGACACTCAGAGAGTCCAGCCAGGAGGATCTGGCTTTCTGTTTGGAGAGGATATGCCCTGTTAGTTCATGTACAGTTCCACACACACTCCGTGGACATTCATCCAGGAGCTACCTGGGGTAAGAATCATCTCTGTTCAGGCTGAGAAAGCTACAGGGGCAGGAGTTGGGTTATTTCATTTGGTTGCACAATAGGTGCTTACTAAGTGCTTGTTGGAATTAACTAGATTGGGCAGAGAGAAAACAGATGAGTTGATAGGATAATGTTAAGATTAGCACTAATGGAGAGATGGGCCCATGACCATGTTAGTGTTGAATAATTCTGGGTCTTATTTAGGGAACACATTAGAGTGTACATGGGTAAACATGACGCAGCCCTGTTCATTCTGAAAGACTATACATAAGCAAATTACGCTTATGTTGCCAGTTGGTAAGCATTCCCACTGGTGAAGATTGAGAAATTTTGGAGGAACATTTGCATTTCCAGTATCTAATGATAGTGATGTGATGTCTCTTTCATGTGTTTATTGGTCATTGAAATGGGCTGAATGTTTGTGTCCCTTCAGATTCCTATGTTGAAATCCTAACCTTCAAGGTAATGGTATTAGGATATGGGATCTCAGGAGGTGATTAGGTCATGTGGGTGGAGCCATCACGGTATGACCAGTGTCCTCTACAACGGGTCAGAAAGTCCTTCACTCTCTTTCCACCAAGTGAGGCTACAGCAAGAAGATGGTTATGAACCAGAAAGTAGACCCTCACCAGACACTGAATTGTCTAGTGCCTTGATTGTTTTACTTCTGGCCTCTAGAACTGAGAGAAAGAAATGTCATTTAAACCACCCAGTCCTGGTAATTTGTTGGCAATCATTTCTATTTCTTATTTGGTAAAGTGTTCAAGTCTTAAGCAGGGTCCATGCCTTTTATTACTATTGAAATGTAGGAGTCTTAAAAATTTTTAGGAATGTTTTTGGAAAGACATTCGGAATTTAAGTTCTGAATGAATTTATGTGTTATGAATACTCTCTCCCATCTATGGCTTATCCATTCATTTTCTTTGTGTTCTCTTTTGGTGAGCAGTTTCTTTAGATTAGTTTTATCTGCCTCCCATCTAGCAAATCTTAATCTATCATAAAGTAAGACTTCCTTTATATTTTTTTGTGGTATTGGGAATTAAACTCGGGGCCTTGCATCTGATACGTGATCTAATACTGAACTATACCTCAAACTCCTAAAGTCAGCCTTAGGTCTGTGATACATTTCAGATGAGTTTTTGTGCAGAGTTGAGGTAGGGCAGAAGTTATTTTTTTCTGTATGATATCCAGTAATTCCAGTACCATTCATTGAAGGGCTTTCATTTCCGTATTGGATTACCTTAGTATCTTTGAGAAAAATCAGTTCATATAGGCGTATTTTTGTGGCCTCCTTTTGTCTTTCCTTATCCCAGTAACACACTGCCTTGATTATTGTATTTATCTTGAAGAGCAATTATGGTCATCTTGGTTCATTTTCCAAAAATTGTTTTGTCAATTCTAGGCCCTTTGTATTTCCATATAAATTTTCAACCAGTTTTTCAATTTCTACAAAAAATCCTGCTGAGATTTTGATTGAGATTGTGTTAAATATGTTAATCAACTTCAAGGAGACTGAACATTTTAATAATAATGAGTTTTCCAAGTTGGGAACATGGCATGTCTCTCTATTTCAGTTTTCTTGAACTTCTCTCAGCAGTCGGATATAGTCCTGCCTTACACATCCTTCATTATTAAATTTATCTTCAAGTCGTTTATGTTTGATGCTCTTACAAATGGAAGTTTTTGGGTTTTTTGATCGTGGTTTGGAGAACTGAACGCAGGCCCTTGTAGGTAGTAGACAAGTGCTTTACCACGGAGCTGTATCTCTAGCCTTTTTGTATTTTGAGATAAGGTCTCTAAATTTCTTGGGGTGGCCTTGAACTTACAGTTCTCCTGCCTCAGCTTCCTAAGTAGCTGGGATTACAGTAGATGGACCATTGCTCCACGTGTAATGTGATTTTATATAAATTTGTTTGTGTGGCTCAGGCATAAAAGCAATTTTAAAAATCAGTTCTATTGAAGTATTATTTGCAATAAAATAAAATTCACTCATTCTAAGACTATGATTTGGTTTTGACAAAGATGCAGATGTAGCCCTCAGTATAGTAGGAGGCAGAGCGCTCCCATCACCTCACAGAGCCCCCTGTGCCCCTTACCCAGTGCATGCTGGGACTGCTACACGGCTCCTGGGAGCTCATTCTGCGTATTTGCCATTCTTTTTCTGTTCTTTTCTTAATTAGTATATATTTTCATTACATGATGTTTATATTCCTTGTGAGGAGTTTCTCCTATGTTCTCTTCCACAAGTGTTTTGCTTTGTTTTGAGACAGGTCTCACTTTGTAGTTCAGGCTGGCCCTGAGCTCACTGTGTAGCCCAGGCAAGCCTTGAACTCAGAGCAATCCTCCTGCCTCTGCCTTCCAAGTGCTACGATTACAGACGTGAGCTACCACGCCTGGCATTGTGGTGTGTGGGACTGATTTCTGGTGGGTGCGAGTCACCACGCCCAGCATTGTGGTGTGTGGTTACTGGGGATCAAACTCGGGACCTTGTGCTTGCAAGACAGAACTAAATCCCCGGCCCCACCACAAGTTTTATAGTACTACTTTTTATTTGTGTTCCATATGAGTAGGAGTTGAGTTTTTTTCCCTTCTTTCTTCTGCTTCATTTTCTTTTTCCTTTTTATAATCACGATATGTATTTCATTTGGCACTGTTTGTTGAAATGACCAACCTTTCCCCATTGAATTATCCTGGCATTTTTCTTAAAACTTGATCAATTTGTACTTGTGGGTTTATTTCCAGACATTATTTTGTTACATTGATTTGTGTAATTGTCTTACATTCGTACCATGGCTTGTTGCTGACTGGAGCTTTATAAATCTCGAAAGCAGGTGTGGTAGCCTTTCAACATCATTGTTTCTGAGTTTTTTTCCTGGCTATCCTAGGTCTTTTGCTATTCCACTCCAGCTTGTCAATTTCTACAAATTATAGGTATTATACATATTATTCTAGAGGGAATATTGCTTGTATTGAAACTATAGATCAACTCAGGGAGAGTGAACTGCTTAAAACTTTCAGTTTTCAAATCTGTAAACATGCCATGCTTGACATTTTATTTTGATCTTCTTTAGTTTCTCTTAACACTATTTTGTAGTTTTCAATGCACAGGTATTGCTCATGTTTTGTTGTATTTATCTCTATGTTTTTAAAAATAAATCAACTGATATACCTTGTTAACCTCACCTATTATTTTTAGTATCTTATTTGTAGATTCCCCAGAGTTCTGAATCAGTAATATTATCTGTGAACAGATAGGTTAAGTCTTCTTTTGTAAAACTTTATGTCCTGCACCACCACTGAGATTTCTGGCACATTGTTGAATGTAAGTGGCAAGAGGAGACAGTGTCTCTTTTATCCCTGATCTTAAGAGAGAAGCTCAGTATTTTACCATTAAATGTAATGTTAGCCGAGCTTTTGCAAAGATGCCATTTATCAGACTGAGAGAAGTCTTTTGCCTTTTTAACTGTGATTTAAAAAAATTTTTGCTCATTAATTGCCATTGAGTTTAGTCAAATGTTTTCTCCGTATCTGTGGAAGTGTTCATAAGGCTTTCTCCTTAGTTCTGTCAATGTGGTAATGACATTGATTGACTTCTGAATATACCAGCTTTGCACTTCTAAATTTTCTTCCACATGTTATTGAATTCCATTAGCTAATATTTCATGACTGGTTTTCACATCTGTGTTCTTCACAGATATCCTGTGGTTTGAATGTCTGTGTCCCTCCGAAATTTATGTTGAGACAATCTTCAGTGCACTGGTATTGAGGTGGGGCCTTTGGAGGTGATGGGGTCACATAGGATACCCTCTTGTGAAGGGGATTAAAGTCTTTACAAAAGCGGCTTTCCATGACCATAGGCTGTTTTTTTTCCCCCTACTGCCTTCTGCCTTGTAAGGAGGCAGCAAGACCCTCCCCAGACACTGAATGCTGACACCTTGATCTTAGACTTCCAATGTTAAGTATTAATTATAAATTATTCAGCCTTAAGTATTTCATCATAGCATTAGGAATGAACTAAGATAGGATATTGGTCTACACTTTCTTTCTTTCTGAAGTTTTGATATCAGGTTTATGCTGGCCTCACAAAATGAGTTCCTTTCTCTTCTAGTTTCTGAAAAAATTTGAGATTAGTTTTATTCCTCCATTAAATGTTTGCTAGAATTTACACTTGAGCCTGGACTTTTTTTGTGGTCTTTGTGGGATGATTTTAGTTACAGATTCAATTTCTCTGACACACACAAGATCACCCAAATTTTCCATTTCTTCTTGTGTTAGTTTTGATAATTTTTTATCTTTCAAGGAACAAGATGCGTCCATTTCCTTTAAATTATTGAGTATGCTTGTATAAAGTTATTTTTCTTTTAATGTCTGTAGTGCTGCCTCCTTTTAGTTCATCAGTATGCCGAGTTTTCGATTTTATTTTGCTTATGTGTTATGAGATTGTTTCTTCCCTTTAGTCTGTTAGTTTTGCACATTTTGTTGTTGTTGGACTCATACTAGTTGTAGGACAGTTAGATCCTTTTGATCAATTAAACTGTTATCAATACGCAGTGTTCCTATCACTGTCACAGTCCCTGGCTTAAAGTCTACGTGGATATGATAGCCACTTATAGCTCTTAGCTCTCTTTCTCATGGCCACAGGAGAGCCACTATTTTCATAATGTGTCGTTTTCCAGCCTTTTCACTTTTTAAAACCTAGCTTCATCTTAAATAGGAAGTAGATCTTTTACAAATATCACAAAGCCGAGCCTGGAGTTGAAGAACTCAGTGCCTGAGCTGTCTCGTTGGTCTACCTTTGTTGAGCCTTTGGTGATGAGCAGACCCACGTCTTCCTATGTTCCTGCCTTAACTCACCACTTCTTACCTGCAAGTCTGTCTCTGGGACTCCCCTTCGCAGATCCCTACAGGCCTTGCCGATACTTGGTATACTAGCTGGGTGGCTTCTGGGCCTGCATTTAGTGGATGTTTGCATTCAACACCACATGCTTGTGGTCCCTGGTACTCCTTGTAGATGGCCAGCTGGTGCCCCAGGAAGCAGGACAATGTAAAAGCCTCATGGCAACTCCTGAAATTTGGAGAATGTGCTGTGAATAAAGACAAGTTCTGTAGCCAGATGTGCCAGCTCTGTGCTGTTAGGGCACATGCGTTTCACCATCACTTCCCTGTTATCTTAGACGGTTGGAGGACACAGCATGTTCTTTTTTTGGGACTCTTGAAGTTGGGGTATCATGGTGATGGGGACGGGCTGGGCATGGACCAGGCCTACTAGGTTCAGGAAGGACTCTTCCCAGGGGAGGGTGAGAAGTGGAGATCACAGTGAAGCTTTGGGGGTTGGTGGGGGTTTGGGCAGCTGGTCATTTTCACACAGTCCCGGTTCCAGCAGAGCCAGGCTGCAGGCAGTTTGCCTCCCTGGGAAGCTAGGGTCATTTCCACAAAAGCTTTTGTGGCCTCGTCTCCCTTGTTTCTTTGGGGTCTTCAGCTCTGCAGCAGATAGTCAGGAAGAGAACACCAGCTCAACTATCCTGACTTGTGCCTTGGAGAAGCCCTGTCCTTTCCCCGGCTCTGCCCCAGATCTTCTCGGTGTGTAGGTATCAGGTGCTCCCTATGCCTGTTCCCTCTGTTGCAAAGACTGTGCATGGCTTGCTCCTTTCCAGGGGCCAGGTCTTGCCTGTTGCTTTCTGATCTGGGGCTCCATTGCCATCAAGACCACTGTCCCTTGCGGTGTTATAGCCCATTTTGAGGCTTCAGCAGTGGCGGGAGAAATGAGAAAGAAGAAGACAGTCGATCCTTGGTCAGGCATCCTTGATGGAACTGATGCCTCTGTTTGCCACAGAGCAGGGACAGCACAGCTGCGTTAGGACATTGGTTCGGCTGTGGTCTTGGACCTTAGCGACTGTGTACCTCGTCCACTGTCTGCTCGAACATCTTCACAGCCGTGCGCCTCGCATCAGCACCGAACAGGAAATCTTTAACTCAGCCACGGTGCTGCTGTCTCTGAAGCTGCAGAGATGCGGGCCTCGGTGCCGAGGTAGGTCACCCATCTGGGGCTTTCTCACATTGATTACGTATGCTGTGTTGGGGGCGTGCTCTGGGAGAGATGGCCAGGTGTGTCCTTGGGCCTGCAGGCCTCAGCCCACCTCCTGGAGGTGGGAAGGGGGATGCTGGTGACAGCGATGGCCCTTTGTGGGCAAGGCTCCTTGATCCAGGGAACTCAGCAGGGCTAAACTCCTCAGAGGTCAGCTCCAAGAAGCTGAGATGGAGTCGATTCTGGCCCACACACGCCCCGGCCTGCTGAGTTGCCTGCTCTTTGCCATCTCCAAGGATCATTGCTCCTTTGTTTCTTTGCCAGTAATTAGAACGCAGTAGAGTTCCATCAGAGGCAGCTTCCAGAGGAGTGGCTGCTGGTGGCTAAGCTTAACCTATAGCTTCTGGTCTCATCAGATCAGTTAAGTGATCGGAATGCTCCTCATGACAGTCTTCTAGCAATAAATTGACTATTTATTTTTTGTCCAGTGGAGCTTCGGTATACTGTTTAGTTCATTACTGCCCCAGCAAAGTCCTAGATGTCAGTTAAATAAGTTAATAGGTCATTCACTACACCAGTTAATAATGTACATATAGGCACACTTTATTTAATAGTGTAAATACAGGCTGGGTCACTAGCACCCTTGGCTGCCAGTTTCATCAGCCACTAAGAAACTGCTCACAGGGTACAACCCAAGAGCCGTCTCAAAGTGAACTGTGCTCTGTGCTCGTTGGCCTTCCTGATACCCAGGCAAGGGGAGAGCTGGTACCGTGGCTCTGGGGTGCGTGTGGGGGGATGCTGTGTGAGCTGGCTTCTTCTGGAAAGCAGGCAGTGGGCGGCTCGCGAAGCCCTTTAGGGTGCTGCTGGATCGCTGGCACCTCTGAAGTTCTGCCTGGATATTTTAAGCGCAGCCCCAGCTCTTGCTCAGCACAGCGGCTGGCTGCAGTGTTACACAACTTAGCACCTCTCCCCCGCCGCCGGCACGTGTTGCGCCCCCAGAGCTGCAGGGGTGGCCACATCAGAGGGAGGCTCCCTGCCCCTACATGTGCCACGGACAGGTGGTTGGCCAGAGGCCCTGCCTGACCACAGGCACTCTCGCAGGACGGCTCCTCTGTGGGCCATGCCAGCCTCCGGAGAGTACTCAGTCCTCCCCCCTTCCTGGGGGCCCTGAGACTCGGTTGAATGATTACTGTTGGAGAAGGAGCCTGCACACCTCAGCTCCATTTTCCAATTTTCTGTTCTCTCCTGCCGCCACGTCAGGGTTTCTGTGATCCCCGAGCCAGAAAGGGCCTCAGAGGGCTCTGAGGGGTTCACATGTCTGTTTGAAGCCAGTCTGAAAAATCCACCCACCCAGCCACAGGGTTAGTTGTCAACTGCAACCCATTTCCTCATAGTAAGATTTTAATTTCTTAAGACGGTACTTCTCAGAGTGGGTGCATGAATATATTTTCACATCACCCTGTTCATTGCCAGCTTGTAATCACTGGTCCAGGACACAGAGGGTGAGCTGGCCAGTGGGTTTCTTTCCCCTGCTAGGCGAGGGCTGGGAAGGAAGTCAGGCAAGCTCCAGGTGTTAACAGACCGAGAAACAGAGAAGAGGACAAAAGTGACCGAATAGCTGTGAATCCCAACCAGCCATTGAGGTTCTCTGTACAGTGTGCATTCAGGCGGCATGAAGCAACAGGCAGAATAAGTGTAAGATGGAAAGTACAGCTCCCGCCCCCCCCCACCTTTAACATGTGTCTCCGCATATAAGGTGTGATTGAAAAATACGGTATTTAGAATCTTTAAAAAATTCTTACAATAGGGCTGGAGATTTAGCTCAGTGGTTCCCGCGCCTGCCTTGCAAGCGCGAGGTCCCTGGTTTGATCCCTGGTTTTCACATACAATACTGGGTGTGGTGACTCACGCCCACTGGGCAATCAGTACCACATACCACAGTGCCGGGCTCTCACGCCTGTAATCCCAGCACTCGGAAGGCAGAGGCAGGAGGATTGCTGAGTTCCAGGATTGCCTGGGCTACAAAGTGAGCTCATGGCCAGCCAGAACTACAAAGTGAGACCCTGTGTCAAAAAAGAAAAAAAATTATTACAGTAAAAGACACTTTACAATTAAGCCCCCTCAAAATATTCTCTCTTGCTTTGAATATTCTTGTCTCATTATTCTTTCTATTTCCTGAAGCATTTCTGAAGTCCTCTTTTATAAGTCTTTAGCTGTGCTGTTGCTGGCTGCCTTGATGTCTTACACTGATTCAAAATGTTTACCTTTCATGGTCATTTTAATGTTGAGGAAGAGCTAGAAGCCACACAGTAGCAGATCTAGTGACTAAGGTAGATAAGGACACACTAACGTTTTTACAGTTCTCCCTTCCCATTGGATGGTGCATGGCAGCAGCAATCACTGTATTTTTATTTTAATCACACCTCATAGACACTAATGAAAGAGCCCCTGGAGCTGCTTCAGAAAGTGAGAACCATAGGAGTAAATTTGAAGTGAGGGAGAGTATTTTGAAGAGGATTAATGGAAGTATGTCTTTTATAATAATACATTTTTAAAATTTGCCCTTTCTCTATATATTTGATGACACTGCACATTTCTCCACATTTGCATTTCTTCATATGTACATGGTTCTTCACACTTCATGTTTTTTGGAGACATATTCCTTTACACACACGTGCTTGTCATGTAGAGTCCCTAATTTTGTTTTCTTTTTTTGTTTGTTTGTTTTTGTTTTGAGACAGGGTCTCTCGCTTTGTAGTTCAGGCTGGCTCTGAGCTCACTATGTAGCCCGGGCAAGCTTTGAATTCACAGCCTTCCTCCTGCCTCTGCCTCCCGAGTGCTGGGATTACAGGTGTGAGCCACCACACCCGGCACTGTGGTGTGTGGTGCTGATTGCAGGTGGGTGTCAGTCACCATGCCCTCATTGTGGTATGCAGTTATCAGGGATCGAACTCGGGACCTTGCACTTGCAAGGCAGGTGCCAGAACCACTGACCTAAATCCCTAGACCAGATTCCCTAGTTTTCATGAAAGAGAACGTCATGTAATAGGGTTCTTTGTGGTATCTCTTTTGGGTTTTTCTCATCAGTACATCAATCTAGTTCACTGTAACATCTACGTAATACTTTACTGTAGGACTGTAACAGTAAAATAACCACCCAGTGAAGGACATTGGCTACTTCAGGCTTTTGGTTTTGTAGTCATTAATTGTGAAAGTCATTTCTCATTGATACGTTTTGGAGAGTTCGTGGACTGTGGAACTTCCTTCATCCATAGCAGTACTTTGACAAAGAGTGACCATCCCTCTCTCTTGATTATCCTGGTTATCCTCTGCATTTTCCTTTCCTTTTCTTCATTTTTCCCTCCTTCTGTCTGTCCTTTTCCCTTTCTCCCTCCCTCCTTTCTTTGCTCCTTTTCTTTTTCTCTCATCCCTCCCTTCCTTCCTTCTGTGAACTAGGGGTGGAGCCCAGGGCCTCCTGCAAATGGTATATCCCTGAACTTCACCCCTAGCCTTCAGTTGCATTTGTTCCCTTTTGACTCTCTAAAAATTAACATTTGAAACAGGAAAGTATGCATGGATCCTCCAATAGGATCCATTGCATTTTAGGTTGAGAATGAGGTAGGGCACAGAGTGACACATAGCTTGTATGGTGAACTATCCTCATCGTCTCTGCGCCCTCTCTCTTGGCTTGGTTTTCTCACTAGTTTGTACAGGTTCATTGTAATTTAAGAAAATTAGTCCCTCATTTGTCATATTTGCTTATACCCTTCAGTTTCCAGGTGGTTTTTTAGAAAAACTTACGAAGAATAGAGGTTAATTTGGCTTGAAGTTCTAGAGGCTGGAAGTCCACGAGCTTGGTGCCTGCACCTGGTGAGGGCCTCGTCACTGCGTCTCAGCTTGGTGGAGGGAAGTGCATGGTGTGAGGGAGGCAAGTTCTAGCATGTAGTATTTTGGTTTTAAAAACTGTGTTTGTTTTTT
>PVIC010043657.1:0-15311 GCA_004025085.1 Thryonomys swinderianus
CCAGCAATCAACACCGCATACCACAATGCCGGGCGTGGTGGCTCATGCCTGTAATCCCAGCACTCGGGAGGCAGGGACAGGAGGATTGCTGAGTTCGCGGCGGCTTGCCTGGGCACCATAGTGAGCTCAGGGCCAGCCTGAACTACAAAGCGAGACCCTGTCTCCAAAAAGCAAAAAAAAAAAAAAAAAAAAAAAACCATGTTGGGGGTGGAGATTTAGCTCAGTGGTTCTGGCGCCTGCGTAGCAAGCTCCCTGGTTCGATCCCCGGTAACCACATACAATGCTGGACGTGGTGACTCACGCCCACCAGCCATCAATACCACATACCACAGTGCTGGGCGTGGTGGCTCACGCCTGTCATCCCAGCACTCTGAAGGCAGATACAGAGGATGGCTGAGTTCGAGGCTTGCCTGGGCTCCATAGTGAGCTCAGGGCAGCCTGGACTACAAAGCGAGACCCTGTCTCAAAAAAAAAATCTCCATGTCACTCAGCATCTGACCCCTCATGCAATTTCAGGAAGCAGATGATGGGGAAAACTATAAAATGAGATTATTCACACCTTTGCCATCCAGTTTGCTGGGCAGACACAATAGTTGCTAGAAAGGCCCCAGCACTTTTCCTAGATGAAAAGGAATTCTTAGCCATCAGTAGCTCCTGAAAGCAAAGGTGTTTATTGGGACTCTTGCCTGACATGACTCATGCTTTCACTCGGCAGTGACTTGCAGATTCTGGTAAGTGTGCTTTCTTAAAGGTGTTTTCCCTGGAGGCAAGCAGTATTAAACTGTGTTGCCAAAGAAAGCTGTTTACACTATTCTTTTTTTTTAACAGCACATTTGTTGGTACATTTAAGGCATATATAATAACATTCATTCTAGAGAATTTGCTCCTGTATTCACAATTCTTTTTGATATCATTTATCCACCTGTTTGTGTGAGGATGCAACTGTTGCCATCTGTATCCCCACCCCCTAGGATGGGTGGGCTTGAGCCTGGCCCCACCACACACTGCTGATCTGCAGTTCTGGGTAGGAAGCAGGGAGCTGACACCTCCTGAAGACAGCTCCCAGCAGCTCCACGGCAGGGGCCCAGGGTGCTCAGCTGTCCAGGCCTCTTTCATCTAGGAATCCACAAAGGATGCTTGTGGGCATTTTGCACAAGACTGTCATAGTTGAATAGCCTGAAGTGTGCAGATCTGCTGAGAGGCAGTCCCAGCTAACCACCACACAGGAAGCTTCTCTTGCATGAACACTTCTGAACATCTAACGTGTACTTTTGGAGTTTCCACAGCATCTATATGCTTTTTCAGTTTCTACACTGGGTTGAGACCCTTTGGTTGGCCATCTCTGATTCCGTTTTCCGTGACTGCTTCCCAGCCCAACCAGCCCTTCCCACGGTGCCCATGCTGCTCAGCTGAGGAGAGAAGCCAGCATATTCTGCTAGTCCCAAGTCCCCTGGCCCAAACTGTTTTCTGCCTGTACAACATACAGTGTTGCTGGACTTCTACAGGCTCAAAACATCGCTGGCAACAATCTCAGTGGACCTATATCGCTTCTCTTGTTTGGTACTGGGGATGGAACCTGGGACTTTTGAATATATCCATTTATTACTCATTCGTTCATTCTGTTACAAGGATGGAACTCAGAATTTTGTGGGTTGTGAAGGAGGCATGGCATCAATTAGCCAAATCCTCAGCTCCTTATCCTTTCAAATTAAGTTCAATTAGGGACCGGAGATTTAGCTCACTGGTTCCAGCACCTACCTATTAAGCACAAGGTCCCTGGTTCGATCCCAGGAAACCACATATAACAATACCGGGTGTGGTGGTGACTCACGCCCACCAGCAATCAGTACCCCGTACCACAGTGCCAGGCATAGTGGCTCACGCCTGTCATCCCAGCACTTGGGAAGCAGAGGCAGGAGGACTGCTGAGTTGGAGCTTTGCCTGGGCTACACAGTGGGCTTGGGGTCAGCCTGAACTATAAAGCAAGACTATCTCAAAGAAAAAAAAAAGGTTAAGGATTCATTCTAACAAGGTACTTTTCCTTGTTGTTGTTTTGTGGTACAGGGTATCAAATTCAGGACTTGGCTTTTGCCAGGCAGCTGTGGCACCACTGAGTTATATCCCCACCCATAAGGCACTTTTTAAAAAATGGCATAATTTACAATAAACAAATTTTTTTCAGTGTACAGTTTGATAAGTCTGGACAAATATGTGACTCACTACAAACCTGGGAAAAAGCTAAAGAACATTTCCTTTGTGCCCCTTTCTATCCAGCTACCTTCAGTTAGGGACAACCGCAGTTCTGATTTTTTTCACCAAAAGCTCTGCCTGTTCAAACACGCAAAACTGGAATTGCATAGTATGTATTGTTGTGGCCAAATAAGGCAAGAGATTAGGGCGTTGCAAACTTGCTACGACCTCTCGCAAATCAGAGTACAGGACAGCTGTTCAGAGCCGCTCCCAAAGCCTTGCACCTGGAACCAAAGAAAGTACTGTCTTCAGTTCTTCTGAGGACAACTCAAACAGGCTTTTATAGGACAGCCCAGACCTATGTGAGTCTGAGGAGGGGAAGACACAAAACACAGACTCCATCAAGCTGGGCACCACTGTCGGTGGGCCACCTATGTGGGGTGCGTTTCTTGTCTTAACTTCCATTGGCTCACACTCTCCAGAGCATATTTCTTTCATTTTTATAACTTTAATAAACATAAAATCTCACTACCTTTTGTGCTTGTCGAGCAATTCTTTGTCCAGAACAGAAGGAACCTAGAAACCACCTCTAGAAGACAACTCTGGCACCCCCAAACCTAGTAACCTGACTCCTTAATGTTTCTCAGACTCACTTATGTGACTGCATAGTGTCTCACGTGGCGTAGCATCACATGGCAATTCCATAGTTTATCCATCCACAGTGACATGTACTTGACATTTCCAGTTGGAGGCTACTATGAATAACTCCCTTCTAAGTATCTGTAAGCAAACTTATTGACTTCCATTTTCATTGCTCATGGGTCAACACACAAGGATATGCTGCTGAGCCATAGGGAGGCTGCGCTGCTTAGCTTGGACTGCAGAAAAGCTCCCAGGGGCTTGAAGTCCAAAGGTGAAGTGCTTGCACACTGATAAGGGTGCTTTGCTATGTCCTGACCTCGAGGAAGAGCTCAGGGGTCGCTATCAAGTCTCTTCTATAAGGGATAGCAGGCCCTGAACTCTCTATGTAGCCCAGGCAAGCCTCAAACCCACCAATCCTGCCTCTGCTTCCTGAGTGCTGGGATGACAGGAGTGAGCCACCACGCTTGGTATTGTTGTATGTGGTTACCGGACTGAACTCAGGAACTTGCACTTGCTAGGCAGGCACCTGAACCAATGAGCTAAATCTTCATCCCTGGGACTAATCCTTTGGATGAAGGCTTTGCTCTGGGATTTAACCACCTCTATTAGTCTCATATCTAATACCACTGCCTTAGGGATTACATTTGCAACATACCACTTCATCATTTTCCAAACCAGTAACCTCATTTTACACTCCCAACATCAGTGTCTGACAATTCCAGAACTGTTTCTCATTCTACCCAGAACTTTTTATCTTTTAATTTTAGCCATTCTGGTGCATAAAGCATTCTCTCACTGCATTTTTTTTTTTTTGCTTGTTTTTGTGGTAGTGAGGTTCAGACCTAGGATCTCAAGTATTCTGGACACCATTTAGCTACCCCCACCCAGCTCACTGTGGATAACCTGCACTACATCCACCTGCAAATTCACCAGCTGTTCTCCAGTGCCCAAGTAATTATTGGCACCATCCAATGATTCTGTTTTTGTTTTTGTTTTGAAACAAGGTCTCAGGATGCAATTCAAACTGGCCTTGAACTCACAGTAGCACTCCTGCCACAGTTTCCAGAGTACTGGGATTTATAGGCATGCAATACAACGCCCAGCATTGTCCAGTGATCTTTTAAACCAGGGACCTTAATTATAACTGTTTCTTTTTCATTAAAAAAGAACATCTTGCACGTATCTGAGGGGTTTGCACACACATATGCAATGTATAATCACTACAATCATGATATAAATGCCTCCATCAGTCCCTACAGTCCCCCATGCCACTTTTGCTGTCCACCTTTACCCACTCCAGGCCTCCCTGCTGTCTTCTGCTACTGTATATGAATGTCTTTGGGTGGGAGCCGCACTATGGGCTCTTCAGGGAAGCCTTCTGTGCCCTCAAGCATAAGGGATGAGCAGTAAAAAGTAACTCGGACTAAGATACTGCAAAACTAATTTTCAAGCGCACTCTGCGACTGGACAGCATTTTTACTCACTGAAAAACTTTGTTCTCCAGCTTTGGTTGATGGCATGCCTGTAATCTCAGCTACGAGGGTGGATGAGGTGGGAAGATAGCCAATTTGAGGCCACTCTAGGCAATTCAGGAAGACCATCTCTGAAAATCAGCAGGGTGTGAGGATGTGCCGCTGGGATTCTAGCACTCTGGAATGTTGAGGCAGTGGGACTCAAAGACTGAATCCAGCCTGGGTGACTTTGCAGGACTCTATCTGAAATAAATTGCTAAGGCCCCAGGTCGAAACCCTGGTACTAGAAAAATAAAATACAACAATAAAAGAACTGGGTCTGTAGCTCGGCGAAGAAATGGGTCTGTAGCTCGGCGAGAGTGCTTGCCTAGCACACCTGAGGCCTGGGTCTGATCTCCAGTACAATTCGGCTCCCCGTACCCAACGGGGTTCCCTAAAGTCTGGCATCTTCCTGAAGACGTCAAGTCACTTCACCCAAAGAAGCAACAGTGTTTGCCACGCTAAGCAGAGCTCCCGAGCAGGAGCTTCGTTTTGTTTGGGCACTAAGGATGGAATCCTGGGCCTTTGTACTGAACTACATCCCTGGTCCCCTTAAAATTTCCCTTCAAGACAAGGTCTCCGTGTCACTAAATTTCCCCGAGTGGGTGCAATTAACTTACAATCCTCCAGCCTCAGCCTCCCGCGCTGTGGGTGTTACAGGCACGGGCCACCAGCACTGCTGGGCAAGGTTTTCCGCGCGTCACCGCGCACGCTCGCCACCAACCAGCCAGCTTCTCCTCGCGCGGAGGTGACGTGGGCGCGCAGCTCCCCCACCCGGTTCCCGACCTCGGCCCGCGCGGCTCCTCCCGCTCTCCTCGGCGCCATCCGGCTCCGGCCCGCGGGAGAAAGTCCTCTCCGATTGGCTTCCGCGCCGGAAGGCCGAGAGGGCGCCCCCCGCCGGCCGCCGGGACCACCCGAGCCCGCCCCGCAGGTCCGCGGCGACGCGCCGGCGTCAGGACCTCAGGCTGGCCGCGGCGCCGCCTGACGGCGCCCCGCGAGGCGGGGACCGCGCCCCCGCCGCCCGGAGCCGGGCCGGGGCCACGCTCGCTGGCGAGCCGTGGACAGAGAGGCACGGAGTCCGCTCCAGCCTCGCGGGGCGCCGTCCTCCCCGGCGCGGCGCGGCGCGGCGCGGCAGGCGAGCGGCCGGGAGGCCCCGGTCCTGACAGGGCGGCGGGCGGCGGGCGACGGGCGGCGGGCGAAACCTGCTCTCCTCGGCTCGGCGATGCGGTGGCCGCGGCTGGCGGCGACCGAGTGGGCGGCGCTGGCCTGGGAGCTGCTGGGCGCCTCGGTGCTGCTCTTCGCCGTGCGCTGGCTGGTGCGGCGGTTGGAGAAGCGGCCGCAGGGCCTCGGCTGGAGCGGGACTCCCGCCCCGCCTCCCCGCGCTGCCCCCGGCCTCGGCCCCGGCCCCGGCCCAGGTAGGAGCCTCGCCCGTCCCGACGCGGCCGGCGGGAGCGGGACTGCCCGCCGGCGCGTTCCGAACCTGCAAGCCCTAGCCTCCGCGGACGCCGGGAGCGGGCCGGGCCGGGGTGGGGCGGGGACGGCTGCGTGGAGCAGGCTCGTGGGGCTGTTGAGGAAGTGGCGCCTGCCGGTGTCTTCGGCCAGGGAAGCCGTGGGAGCTGGTGGGGCTCTTCAGGCGTGTGAAGTGTGAGGCGAAGCGGATCACTGATGAGTGGATGCGGGAAGAAAGAAGGTCGAGCCTGGTGTGCTTCGGGCGCCCTGCCCGAGGACGGTAGCCAGGTTGTTAGCCGTTGCCCTGGACCCGGGGAGACGCGCCGGGGCTGGGACACGGGAGCGGCGGTGCGACCGCTGGCTGTGCGGTGGCTCCGCTGCTGCCGCTAGTGGGCCGTCTCCGCGACGGAAGGTCGCGCCCGCGCAGGGTGGAAGTAACGCGAGCTCAGTGAGGGGAGAGGGTCGGGTCGCCCTTGAGACCAGCGCCGCCCTGCGGAGCGGCAGAGACGGCAGTTGTGTGTTTTGGTCCAGTATTCCCAGAAGAGATTGGAGCTCGGAGGGCACAGACGGCTAGTAAGGTGTAAGGCTGCGAGTTCACATGGAGTTCTGTCGGCAGGGTTTCAGTTGCTCTGGGGGACCCCTGGGCGGGATCCGCACCCCGCACAGCCTGTGCTTAGCTCCCTCTCAGCCCTCTGCCTCCTGGCAAGGGTATGCATCCTTGCTGCTGCTCTGAGTCCAAAGTCTTTCTGGAAGTACTGTTACAGCAAAATGAAAAGCAAAAACAAAACTGGTAACTCTACCTGAAAACGTTAAGTTAAAGAGGTTCTTTGGGTAACTTCTCATTTGCTGGTTTTATGGCCGAAGGAGGAGGTCCCAGGAAGGCGAGGCTCCTGCTGGGATCATGCAGAATTGTGGCAGAGGTCAGATGGGTTGCAGGTCTGTGGATATGAGGCCCATTGCTCTCTGTTGTATTGAGTTTTACCTTTTTTATCAACCCCTTAAGCAAACGTTAGGGTCCTCTTTAGTAAGCAGAGTGCTGATTTATTTGCCCATTTACACTGTCAACATTGTGAAAAACTGAGTAGGACCATTACCTGCTTAAGCTTAAGCTCATGCTCAGGTTTGTCTCCTTGCCACTGACCACACCAAAGGAGGCCATATATTTAGGTAAAAAGGAAGAAATATTTAAAGTTAGCTCTGAGTTGATGGAGGGCCTTCTTTGCTTTGAATCACCATCTCACTGTCTATAGATGGGCAAGGGTCTTTTATATAGTAAGGAACAGAGGGAAACAGACACTTTACACTCACTTTATGACTTTCAGCCATCTTAAGATCATCCTCCTCTTTCTTGTGGGAAACACAGCAGGCTCCTGGCCTCCTCTGATTGGCATCTGCATCTTCTGTCACACTTTTGGGTTGAAATGGGGAGGATGTTGCTATGTGCTCAGCAAGAGAAAGTTTGGAATTATCCTTTACAGAAATTATTCCTTACAATTTTCTCCTTGCTTGTTTTATTTTTTGATTTTTGAAGCAATCTTCTTGTGTAGTCTAGACTGGCTTTGAAGTAGCCCAGGCCAGCCTTGAACTTACGGCAGTCATCTTCCCTCAGCCTCCCAAGTGCTGGGATTATAGGCACACACTATTATGCCTGGCCCCCTTGCTTTTTTTTTTTTTTTTTTTTTGCTTTTTGAGACAGGGTCTTGCGTTGTAGTTCAGGCTGGCCCTGAGCTCACTATGGTGCCCAGGCAAGCCGCCGCGAACTCAGCAATCCCCTTGTCTCTGCCTCCGGAGTGCTGGGATTACAGGCGTGAGCCATCACATCCAGCATTGTGGTATGCGGTGTTGACTGTTGGTGGGCGTGAGTCTCCACGCCCAGCATTTTATGTGGTTACCAGGGATCGAACTCAGGTCCTTGCGCTTGCGAGGCAGGCGCCAGAACCACTGAGCTAACCCTCTGGCCCTTTTTTTTTTTTTTTTAAGACAGGGTCTCACTTTGTAGCTCAGTCACCATAGTTAGGTAAATATCAGTCTTTGTGGGTAGCAACTGCTCTAGTAGCTTTTAACTGGCTGGTAGGGAACCCATAGTTTCTTAGAGTATAAAAAGAGTAGAGAAGCGATGTGAGGTCTGGTCATTCTGCTACACTTACTTCTTCATAGACAAGTGCCCCTGTTGGCTGCCAGTAGTGTAACCAGTTTCTTCTCCCTGTAGCTGAACGCAACTCTAGTGTACTGGTGCAGTTTATGAAATCAAAGAAGAGCTCTAAATGGCTGAGAAGGGCTCCGAAGGAAGGTGCTGTGAAGGGTTTATGTCCAGATAGGTAGACCTTGGTGTGAAAATCAAAGAAATAGTGAAGTTGCTTTTAGTTAGGCCTCTGATGTTAGGAGAGCAGGCTTGCCTAGCATTCCAGCGTCCCAGAGATTTGTCTCATTTACTCAGACCCTGTCCTATCTGCCACTTTTTCTGTCTCCTGTCTCAGTAGCTTCAGAGTGTCTCTGTCTACCATTGTGGGAAAGTTTTGTTCTGTTTGTACTGGGGGTTAAATTCAGGACCTGGTGCTTGTGAGTCAGGCAGGGCACCACTGGCCGTCTCCCTGGCCCTCCACGCACTGCTTTTGTCTTTGAGTCTGTCGTCACATACTGTTCTCCAGTCTCATGGGGTCAGTTCTCTCCCATCAGTCTGTTAACTCATTTCCAAGAGTTGGGGTCGTTTGTTTTGTTTCCCTTCTGAGTCTCTACCATCTTTTCATTCGTTAAGTTCTTTACTTCTCTCTCCCTCCCTCGCTCTCTCTTGCTATCTCTCTCTGACTATGTAGCTCAGGTTAGCCTTAAACTATGTAGTCCAGTCTGGCCTCAAATTAGAACTTCTGCCTCAGCCTCCAAAATGCTGGGGTTTTAATTTTGAACTACTTCATTCTTCTGTGTGAATCACAAATATGTTTCTGAAAGTCAGAAACTCTAAAAGCATCATCAGAAGTAGTGTCTTCTCTCCTTCCTTTCTCTCTACCTGGTTCCCTGTCATCTTACCCACATCAGTATGCAGTATCATGAGTTCCTGTTTGTTTTATAATCTGTGTAACAGCCTACCCGCCTTGTCTTGATTCTAACTTTTTTTTTTTTTTTTTGAGACGGTCTCGCTTTGTAGTCCAGGCTGGCCCCGAGCTCACTGTGTAGCCCAGGCAAACCTTGAACTCAGCAATCCTCCTGTCTCTGCCTCCCGAATGCTGGGATGACAGGTGTGAGCCACCACGCCTGGCCTTTATTCTAACTTTTAACATGCTCTGTACTCATTGGGAAGGTTGAATAAACCTGTGTCCTCGAGAGCTTAATAGTCATGGCTGACATTTATAGATATTGTCAGACCCAGTGGTGCAGACTTTATGTGCATTAATTCTCCTTATAACCTAAGGGTGTAGCTGTTACTACGTCCATTTTATAGGTGAGGAAACTGAGGCTTTGAGTTTCAGAAATGCTTAGAGTCCACAGTGATATAGCCCTAGGCTGGCTTGGTTAGAAGAACAAAACCTCCCTCATTCGAGCAGCTCAGCTAAAATGGTAGTGAGGACACAGGACCTAAGAGCACATGCCAAGCATTGGTGCCACCTATGCACCTGCCACCCAGTTCATCCTTGTCTTGTGTTGTCCCCAGGCACTGTGACAATGGAGGCAGTATTGGCACAACTGAAGCTCCTGAAGCCAGATGACCTTAGAGAAGAGATTGTCAGAGCTGGCCTAAAGTGTGGGCCCATCACAGCAACCACCCGGTTTGTGTTTGAGAAGAAGTTGGCTCAGGCCTTGTTGGAGCAAGGCAGGGCACTGCCATTTTCCCTTCCTGACCACATCAGCCCAGACACATCAAGTGTGCTGACCTCTGCTTCGGGCAGCTCTGCCACAAGGGCCAGTTATTCTGAAGACAGAGATTTTGGTTACAGTGTGGGCTTGAACCCCCCAGAGGAGGAGACTGTGATGTCTGAGGTCTGCCCATTGCCCCTCAGTGCCTCGGCTGGGATTAGCACCCACAGGGCTGGAGAGATGGTCACCAAGGAACCAGCCCTATACTACGGTGTATGCCCAGTATATGAAGATGGCCCCACAAGAAACGGTAACATGTTGCCCTGTGTGTATCCTCGTACAAGTCGGGTAAACACTAAAAAAGTAGAGTGCTGTGTGTCACCATGAGCTTCTTAGACCGGATTAGTCACTTTTGAGCTGGCCTTGGTAGCACAGGCCTGTGATCCCAGCCCTGGGAGGCTGAGGCACGTGGAGTGAAGCCTGGGGTGTAGTGAGACTCTGCCTTAGGATACAAAGCAAAATCAAACAAATGTGATAACCTAGGAAAGATTAAAGTGATGGGTAATGTTAATAACCATTAAGTTTAGTTCCTAAGACTCAAGAGTTATTGGTAAAACATAGAAAAAGAGCCAAAAAAAAAAAGTTTAAAGTTTAAGCCCATCTTGGGCAACCTAGTGACTTAATGGGATAATTCTGAAATTAAAAAATGAAAAGGGATAGGGATGGAGCTCAATGTGGAGGCTGGGGTTCAATCCTAGTACCACCAAAAAAAAAAGATTAATTTTTTGGCATTGGCTGCCTTGTGTTTTTGTAAATCTGGGTGAGGAAATTTAAAACTGTTGGAAAACTGAGCTCTCTGAGGATTTCCCCTACTCATAAATACTGATTGGTTGGTCACTATTTGTTTGGGACTTGGATTATGTCTTTTGTTCGTTATAAACTGAACACTGAGGGTTACTGAATATAAAGATCTGTGAATGTATAACTTTCCGGATCAAGAACAGGAATTTTTTTGGGCCGGAGATTTAGCTCAGTGGTTCCGGCACCTGCCTCGCAAGTGCAAGGTCCTGAGTTTGATCCCCAGTAACCACATACAATGCTGGGCATGGTGACTCAGTACCACGTACCACAGAGCTGGGTGTGGTGGCTCATGCCTGTGATCCCAGCACTCGAGAGGCAGAGACAGGAGGATTGCTGAGTTCGAGGCTTGCCTGGGCTACATAGTGAGCTCAGGGACAGCCTGAACTAAAAGCGAGACCCTGTCTCAAAAAAAAAATCTGGGGCTGAGGATTTAGCTCAGTGGTTCTGGCATCTGCCTGATAAGCGCAAGGTCCCAAGTTCAATCGCTGGTACCACAATGCCAGGTGTGGTGGTTCACACCTACAATCCCAGCACTTGGGAGAGGCAGCAGGATTGCTGTGAGTTCCAGGCTTCCTTGGGCTACATAGTGAGTTCAGGGCCAGCCTGAACTACAAAGCAAGACCCTGTCTCAAAAAAAAAAAAGTCTAAAAATCTGAACTACGATATGGGAATAAAATTAGGTTTCTGGGTAACAACTATTTTGGTTGACTGTTAAACTCTTGGTGTAGTTAAGTGACTGTGGTTCCGGTTTCTCATCTCTATTTTTCTTTGTTACTTTTCACACCCAGAAAGGATCCATGTTTATGAAGATAAAAAGGAAGCATTGCAAGCTGTCAAAATGATCAAAGGGTCCCGTTTTAAAGCTTTTCCAACCAGAGAAGATGCTGAGAAATTTGCTAGAGGAATTTGTGACTATTTTCCTTCTCCAAGCAGAGCATCATCTCCTCAGTCCCCTGTGAAGGCGACGCCGCTCCTCAGCAGTGGCACGTGGAAAGGTAAACCATGTGGCAGCTCCCTCTCGTTGCTACAAGCACAGTCACTCTGGAGTAAATGTGTCCTCTGACCTGATGGTGGTGGCTTGTTTTCTCCCTGTGCAGAGCGTGGTGTGGCAGGACATAGCAGCGGGACAGCCGAGGGCATGGGGCCAGGGCTTGGTCTGGGGAGTTTGGAGACAAGAGGGTGGAGCTGGCGGTTGAGTGGGCTCCGAGGTGAAGGGCAGAGAAGACAGAACAGCCTGCCCCTCCTGCCACCTGCTGTGTTCGAGGTCACCGGTGCTGAACGTAGCCTCTTCCCTATGTGAAGCCGTACCTGGTTCCAGTCTTGCTGGAGCCCAGCTCCCTGTTAGAACCGAAATCTTACTGAACGCACTGCTCAGCTCCGAGCAGGCTCGTGTCCCGTGGAGCCGTGTGGCACATGTTTCACTGGAGCATTTGAACATAGAGATGCTGCAAATGGGGCTGATCTATCACCTACCAAAATTGGTTGAGCTTCCTTTCTTCTTCCTCCTTTCCTCCTTTTCCAAAAAAATTTATTTATTTATTTATTTTTAGTAGAGGAGGGAGATCTATGGATTGAACCCTGGGTCTTCTCTGTAAGCAAAATCCTCAGCACCATCTGGCTTTTTTATTTGAGAAAAGGTGTTCCTAAATTACCTGAGCTAATGGCAAATGTGCAGTCCTACCTCAGCCCCCTGGAGTGCCAGGCTTATACGTATATGCCACCGTGCACGGCTCACTAGTGTTTTGAAACCCTCTGAGTAACGTCTGTTCAGAAGCTCTGCTGGCTGGAGTCTGTCTGGATCTGATGGTTCCTTGGGGTCTGTGGCCCCTGCTGTGCTGGCGGGATGTCCAGCACCGTTACCATCTCTCTTGCCTTCATTGCCAAGGGCCGCAAGGCCAAAGTCGGCTCACCTGTCCATTTGACTGAGAGCAGGCAAGCAGTCTGTGAGGCTGAGCGTTCTTTGTTTCTGTCTCTTGACAGCAGATGGTTTGTGTTTGTCCGAATCAGAAACGATAAACAAAGAAGGAGCGAACAGTTATAAAAGCCCCCGCACACAAGACCTCACTGGTAAGCTGCGGAAAGCCGTGGAACAGGGGGAGGAAAAAGTCTTCTCCGACCTTGTCTGGAGCAACCCCCGGTACCTAATTGGCTCCGGGGACACCCCAACCATCGTACAGGTGAGCCTGTGTCCTGTGCATCCTCCGACTGCACGTACTCATGAGTATGGAGCTCAGAACACAGGTTTTCTTTCAGGAAGGATGTAGGTATAATGTCCTGCATGTTGCTGCCAAGGAGAACCAGGCGTCTATCTGCCAGATGACACTGGAGACTCTAGAAAACCCCAAATTCATGCAGCTTATGTACCCAGAAGATGGCACAAACATGCTGCAGGAGCGCATCCACTACCTTGTGGACCTGTATCTGAACACTCCTGACAAGGTGGTAAGTGTGCCCTGCTGCTGTGGAGGGAAACTCACGCGCCTGGGAGGGAGGGATTTGCGTGTTGCCTCTGTGTGGAGGTATAGGACATCAGGAGCAGGAGCATGTACATTGGCAAGACTGTAGACTGGCAGGAAATACAAGGCTGCTGGCAACCGAGCTGCCCCACAAGGTGCCTGGCACAGGCTAGTCAGTCAGGAAGGCACAAACTAGATATGACAATTGAGAAGATGTTGAAAGGTGTAGAAAGTAAGGTAGGCGGGCCGGAGATTTAGCTCAGTGGTTCCGGCGCCTGCCTTGCAAGTGCAAGGTCCTGAGTTCAATCCAGGTGACCACATACAGTGCCGGGCTTATGGCTCACGCCTGTAATCCCAGCACTCGGGAGGCAGAGGCAGGAGGATTGCTGAGTTCGAGGCTTGCCTGGACTACATAGCGAGCTCAGGGCCAGCCTGAACTACAAAGCGAGACCCTGTCTCAAAAAAAAAGTAAGGTTGGGGCCGGAGGGTTAGCTCAGTGGTTCCGGCGCCTGCCTTGCAAGCGCAAGGACCTGAGTTCGATCCCCGGTTACCACATATAATGCTGGGCGTGGTGGCTCACGCCTGTCATCCCAGCACTCGGAAGGCAGAGACAGGAGGATTGCTGAGTTCGCGGTGGCTTGCCTGGGCACCATAGTGAGCTCAGGGCCAGCCTGAACTACAAAGCGAGACCCTGTCTCCAAAAAAAGCAAAAAAAAAAAAAAAAGAAAGGTAGGCAAAGTTGTGGTGTTCTTTATTCTAGTCTTCTGCTTATATCCTTTACATGTTCTTTTACCAAGTGTTGCTATCAGGAATATTTCCTGTGAGTTTATTTTATAAAACAGGGGGCTTTTGTAACTTTGCTCTCTCTCTTGGTTTATTGTTTCTGATTTGGACAAGCACAAACCATCTGTTGTCAAGAGACAGAAATATAAAACATTCACCTTCACAGACACCATCTTACACAATCAGAGTCATGCTCAGGGAACATCAGACTATATCCTCTGTTTTTTTAAAATTTTATATTGAAGCTGGGCATGGTGCTGGATTCTGTAATCTCAGAACCTGGGAAGGTGAGGCAGAAAGATCACTGGGAATTCAAGGCCAGCATGGACTACATAGGAAGACCCTGTTTTAAAAAACAAAAGAGAGGGCCAGGGATTTAGCTCAGTGGTTCCAGTGGCTGCCTTGCAAGCACAGGTTCCTGAGTTTGATCCCCGGTAACCATGTACAACAGTACCGGGGGCGTGATGACTCATGTCCACCATCAGTCAGTACCACACACCACAATGCTGGGCATGATGGCTCACACCTGTCATCCCAGCAGTTAGGAGGCAGAGCCAGAAAGATTGCTGTGAGTTCAAGGCTTGCCTGGGCTACATAGTGAGCTCAGAGCCAGCCTGAACTACAAAGTGAGACCCTGTCTCAAAAAAAAAGGAAAAAACAAAAAACAAAAGGAGAGAGAAAGAGGCAAAGGGGAATGTAGAAAAATTTGTCCTGACCAACAAAATTATAGAAAGGAAAGAGAAAGCAATGGTCTGATAATAATGATGATATTAAATAAATTAGTTTCTTCTACTCTCAGACTCCTTTCTGATGTCAGACATTGGGTGGTTTCCATTGCACTAAGCAAAGAGTCTGTCCTGGAGCAGACACCAGGAAATGTCTTCTAACTCAGTTAAATTCTTGAGATATCAGCCATGTGTGCTCTGACCAGTTGGCTGCATATCCAGTGTTCATAAATTTGCTTGTGGAACTCAGAGAAACACATTCTGATTACAAATGGCACAGGAAGGAGTGCGTAGGACCAGCGGTGGGGAGAGGGACATGGTGGGGTGCACTACACTCGGAAAACTCTTCAGCTGTCAGCAGTTCTTTCCCTGTAGTGGTGGGGTTTTTTTGAAGCATTTGTTACATAGACATGAGTAACTCCTTGGGCCTGATTGAGTAGCGTCTTAGCAACTAGTATTCAGTTTAGCCTTCAGCTCCTTTCCTAGTCTGTAATCCTGCCTTGGTCTTCACTGTGGCCCACCCGGTTGTGCTGCTGCCTCAAGGCTGGGACAACAGACAGCTCCTTAGAATTTGAGGTAGAGCCCTTGTCAAAGTTTTAGTTCTAAGTCAGGAAATAGGAACAGAGGAAGGCTAAATATAGGCAATGAGGCCACTGTATCTAAGAGTCTGTGACTACAGGTTCATCCAACTGCAGATCAAAAGTATTCTGGGGGCCGGAGGGTTAGCTCACTGGTTCCGGCGCCAGCCTCGCAAGCGCAAGGACCTGAGTTCGATCCCCGGTTACCACATATAATGCTGGGCGTGGAGACACGCCCACCAACAATCAACACCGCATACCACAATGCCGGACATGGTGGCTCATGCCTGTAATCCCAGCACTCGGGAGGCAGAGACAGGAGGATTG
>PVIC010043658.1:0-15334 GCA_004025085.1 Thryonomys swinderianus
TTTTTTTTTTTTTTTTTTTTTTTTGAGACAGGCTCTTGCTTTGTAGTTCAGGCCGGCCCTGAGCTCACTATGTAGCCCAAGCAAGCCTCAAATTCAGCAATCCTCCTGCCTCTGCCCTCCAAATGCTGGGATTAGGGGCCTGGGCCACCAGGCCAGGCATTGTGGAATGTGGTATGATTCCTGGGATTACGGGCGTGAGTCACCAAGCCCACTATTATATAAGGTCTGTGGTTACCTGGATTGAACCAGGGACCTTGCGCTTGCTAGGCAGGTGCTGGAACCACTGAGCTAAATCTCTGACCCAATCTCATTCAAATTTTGTAAGACATTTAGTTTTAAGCATTTAACTTACATATATATGTAACTATAACATGACATTTTTTAACACACTGACTTCTGAAAATGCCACAGGATCTTAATTTTTGAAAAACCTTCACTTCTTTTATCAGTTAGTGAATCTTACATTTTTCAAGTAAATATTTCTAGCCCGATGAGGTTTTTCTCAAGCCCCACAGCTAGAATTGTATGTGTCACCTCTGTTCTCACATCAGGCTCTTTATCCTCTATTATACAGCATGTTAATTTTGCACTTATAATTATAGTTTTGTGGCTGTCTGTATGCTTCACTCACATGAGCTCAATAAGGCCAAAGATTATGTGTGATTCAATTTTCTAATCAGGGGGCCAGTTCCTTACAACCTTGCCATAACAGGGGCCATTCACAATACATTCATTAAATGGAACTGAAATAAATATTTCAATTAATTTGCAATGAGAAATGAGATCAAATTTAAAGGCTTTGCATGATCACTGCAAAGCTATAGATTAAAATACAGATCACAAGATACCTCACACAGACTATGGTTTTGGAGGGGTCAGAGCTATCTGAGAAATATCTTGTGGCATATGGCATTTTGTTTTAGGACATTATCTATCTAAGAATAGGTTTTTTTCTTAATTTTGGCTCAATTCTGCTTTTCAGGATGAGGCTCCTGGCAGTAAAAACCAGAGAGAAATTTAGGGTACACTACTCTTGTGACCTATTGACATGACAAAGAGATACTGGAGAAAGACACATTTTATAAATGTAACAGAACCCCAGGAGAGGCTGGCCACATTTATATTTGAAAGCGGAATCAAATATCATTGAAAGATCATAGAAATATTTTTAGTAAAACAGTTGTTATTGACCAAATCATCTTCCTATGCACTTCTGACGTGTCCTGAAAATTCATTATGCTAGTATGTTAGAGTAATCAATAAAATATTATAATTTTAGGAATATTTTGCTTGTAAAAACAATTCCAGGTATGTGTTATAAATGTGTCAGGAAGTTAGGATTTTAATAATGGTTCAACAATGTATTATTCTCTTATTTTTTGACATTCACTGTAATGCGAGGTAATTCTGTCCCACTGCTTTTAAAGTAGCATAGCACACTTGCATGAATTAGTGAATGCATACACTGTAGCACTGTGCTGTATTCACACTCTCAAGATGAAAAGAAATAAAAACTAATGGTATAAAGCTAAATAAATTCACTGTTAATTGTTAAAAAATGTGAAAAGGAGAAAAGAGTGACAATGTGTAGGTTTATATAAAAAGTTACTTACATAAATTAGAAAAGTAGTGACTTGATTAAGTATGGTCAAAGTTCTAAGCCAAAGATACCTCCAAATCACTCGAAGTCCTCTACCAGAAAGGCTTAGACAAAAGATTTTTTTCTATGAAAACACGGTTGCCAGAAAAAAGTAAGATTGGCCAACATGATTAAAATTGCACTGCTAATATAACTGTATTTCCCAGACTGCATAATTAACTATGCTTCTTTCTCCTATATCTCATAACCAGAAAAGTGAGAAATAAAAAGAAAGGAAACACCTTTTTGATGGTATACTCATCATTATAGGTGTCCCCAAACAGTGGCTTTGTAAAAAATTGTTACCTTTAAATCAGGGCTCTACACATTATAGCCCATAAGCCCAACCTAGCCCACTGTTCCATTTTTAATAAAGGCTAAATGAACCAAAACCTAACATCTTAATTTCAGTATTGCCCGTGAGTGCATTCACAACATAACAACACAGCTGGATAGGTGTGACAGTGTATAGCACACAACTTCTAAAATATTTATTTTCCAGCCCTTCACAGAAAAAGGGTTGCTTATCCTCCTGCAAAGCAATAGTGCCTTTTGAAGCTATTGCTCACATGTGTTTTATTTTAAAAACAAAATTACTTTTCTGTATCCGTAGTCTTTTTTTCCCCCCTGAAAAGAGTTTAAGCTTTCAATTTCATGGAACAACAGAAGCAGAATTACTCTAGTAAGTGTGCTTGGTTACATGAATAACTTGTGAAGGTTTCAACATCTCCTTTCTGGCAAAATGGGATGTTAGAAAGCTAGAAATACGTCTTCCTGGTACTTTTAAGAGGAAAATATGGAAAGCCTCTTTTTACTCTTTGAAATATTTACTTTTTTATTCTGGAGACATTATAGAGAGTTGAGGCTTGCATAAAATATAGCAACTAGCATAGTTGGCATCATTATTCTCTAGTAAAATGTTTGGCCCCAAGACAAATTATCTTGGAAACAAATAAAGAAAAAAATAATGGCCATTGTAAACTTAAACTCATATCCACTAAAGAAGATCTATATCTATTACTTCAAGCAAGTCTATCTTCATGGATCCCACACTGTTTTTTATCCTTTAAATATTCTTACAGGGTACTCTCAGGTGCTTTCGGATTTCCACTTTGTATGACTATGGGTACAGCCCTTGTGCTTAATTGTAACATCCACTTGTTGATTTCCATCTCAAACTTCCATTGGATGGCCATGTTATATAGGTAAATGTCTCAAGAAAATCCTTTGATGTGTGGCAGTGCCCATTGAGAAAATCTCACATTAATTGAGGTATTTGCACCAAGCACTGCACCCAGGAGAATGAGAATAAGAATACTCTCCATTCAGAGTATTTCATGGTAGGATTCAAACACAAGGGATGGACTAGCTCGCCATTTGCCTAACAGGCACTTTGGCTCTCTTCATCTTTCGCTCACATACAAAGCCAGTTTACTTTCAGGGTCCTCGTGCTGGCTGCTGTATATCCCCAGAATACTTTGTTCACACATAATTAGCTGGCTGACTCAGGCTCTGTCAATCATACTTTAAAAAACACCTCAATGAGGTCTCAAAGCAATCTCCAGACTTTTGTGTTTTCTTTCTCAGCATATAATTTCCTACCTTCTGAATTTTTTTTCTCTCTCAAGTATATGTCCTGCCTATCAGAATCTAGGCTTCTGTAGAGCATGGTCATAATCTATCTTCTATATGGTGTGAAGGACATTATTTGGAGTATAGTGGGTATTCAATGCATGAATGGATATAGAAAGCTAGACTTATACTGGCCTGGATTTGGCACTAAGCTTCAATCTAAAGTGCAAAATATGCTTACTGCCTTCAAGGTGCTTCTAATCTGTCTACTCTGACAGATACATACAGATGACATAACTGTACACTTGAGCTATCCATTAAGTTTAGAAATTATTTGACATGTCATATAAAAGCCATTAATTGTATAAATAAAGGATGGTGCAGTCAGGAATTATTATTGGTGGCATGTTAGTTTAGTATATAAAGAGAAGTAAATGACTAGTCTCTAGGCAAATGCTCATCATAAAGGAACTTGTGAATCACAAGGACTTGAAGCAACAGAGAAAGATACATAGTTAATAGTGGCCACCCATCCAATTACTAGGCAAGAGAAATAACTAAAAGGAATAAAGATAGGAAAGGAAGAAGTTAAGCTGTCACTATTTGCTGGTGACATGATACTCTATATAGAAGATCCAAAAAATTTAACCAAAAGTCTGTTAGATTTAATCAGCAAATTTAATAGCTGGATACAAGGTCAAGGCTCAAAAATCAACAGCCATTGTATACACAAACAGAAGACTCATGGAGACAGCAGTTTGGAAATCCATTCCTTTCACAATAGCATCAAAAAAAAAAGAAATATCTAAGAATCAGTGTAATAGAGGAAGTGAAAGATCTCTAGTCTGAAAACTACAGCACTCTGAAAAAGGAGATTGAAGAAGATATCAGAAAATGGAAAGACATTTCTTGTTCCTGGATAGGAAGAAACAATATAGTCAAAATGGCTATATTCCCACAACTACTATATGGAGTCAATGCAATCCCAATTGAAATCCCAACCACATATTTTACAGATCTAGAGAAAACAAACCAAAAATTCATCTGGAACCACAAGACACCTAGAATAGCAAAAGCAATTCTAGAAAACAAGGGCATGGCAGGAGGTATTGTGATCCCCAACTTGAAACTATATTAAAAAACCATTGTGATAAAAAAAAACTGCATGGTACTGGCAAAGTAAGAGACTCAAGGATCAGTGGAACAGATTAGAAGATCCAGAAACAACTCAAGATATACTAAGCCACCTCACCTTTGGCAAAGGAGCCAAATATCCTCACTGGAGGAAAAAGCATCTTTAACAAACGGTGCTAGAAAAACTGGACTTCAACCTGCCAAAAACTAAAGCTAGACCTATCTCTTTCACCATGTACTAAACTAAAATGAAACTGGATTAGAGATCTAAATACTAAAACAGTAACACAAAACCTGCTGGAATACAGGTTAGGTAGAACTCTTGAAGACACTGGTTTAGGGAAAGATATAATGAACAAAGCCTCTATAGCACAAGAACTCACAAGAAGAATCAACAGCTGGGATCTCATCTCACTAAAAAGTTTATGCACAGCAAGAGAAACCACCATCAGAGCGAAAAGACAACCAACAATATGGGAAAAATGTTTTCCCAGATCTTTCTCAGAAAAGGGCTATTATCTAGTATATATAAAGAGTTTAAAATCAGCCCCCCAATTTAAAGACTCAGTTCAAAAATGGACATCTGAAATGAAAGACACTGTTCAGAGTAAAAAGTAAAAGCAACTAAGAAACATATGAAGAAATGCTCAATATCACTGCTCATTTGAGACATGCAGATGAAAACAACTCTGAGTTTCCATCTCATTTCACAAAGAATGGGTGCTATCACAAAATCAACCAACAACAAATGTTGGTGAGGCTGTGGGGAGAGGGGAACCCTTCTCCACTGTTGGTGATAAGGTAGACTGGTGGAACCACTGTAGTGATTCCCCAAAAAACTAGGATTAGAGATCTCATTTGAACTTGGTATTTCCCTGCTAGGTATACACAAAAACGAATTAAAAGACTCATAAAACAGTGACATGTGTGCACCCATGTTCATAGAAGCTCAGTTTGTGATAGCTGAATCTTGGAAACAACCCAAATGCCCATCAAATGGAGACTGGATAGAGTAGATGTGGGTTTTTTTAAATATAATGGAGTATTACTCTGCCATAAAGAATGATGAGATTGAGCCATTTATACTCAAATGGATGTACCATGTACCTTAAGGACATACTCACAAGTGAAATAAATAGGTCGCAGATGTGTAAATACCATATCTTTTCTCTGGTATGAGAAACTGAAGATGTAAGTGAGTTCTAGAATGTATGACATATATTTTAAAATAGAAAATATTCAAAGGGAAAAGGGGGTAGGGATAACTAAAGAAGGTAAAGGAAAATATGATGGTAAAAAAAGAAGCAAACCTTGTGTATGTAAGGCACAGGGAGTTGTAGGGTGGGTGGGGAATGGTAAATAAGAATTAAGTTGTGTCATATACTGGTACAAATTCTCAATGTCAAGTGTGATCATGATGTGTATATAAAATGTAACAATAAAATCAATTAAAGAAATAGCGGCCAGCTTATTTCCTGATATTTGCATTTCTTTCAGACTGAGTTCTCAGAAGTTTTACACACATCTCAGATTTAATGCATCATAAATATAATCATCTTCCTTCTGCAGTTTTTTCTGGGCCCCCATTTGTAAGCACTTAAAAATTCTACCCAATACATAATTATTTATCACTTAGTAATTTTGCCTCAGTAAACATCAGTGTGATAGCCCTGGATAGATGAAATCAGAACCTGACATGTGGAAGAATGCTTGCCCAGAACCTAGCTACACTCCTCCAGCCTAAGGCTAATCCCTGTGATCACCTCCTGACCTGTTTCAGGCTGGTCCATTTCCTTGCATCCTTATTACCACCACATTAGTCAAGAACACCATTATTTCTTCCTATATTTGCAATGAGCCTCTTGCTCTTCCAACTTGCTTCTTTTTGAACCATTTTCAATGTTCCAGCAAAAACAATCATAGCTTTCTTCATGCCCTTTTTCTCCAAGCACACTTCAGTGTCTACCCCAATGTCCTTCCAAGCCAAGAAAAAAATCATATGAACAGGCCCAGAAACACCCTGCAGGATCTAGCCCCATCTCCTCCTTGGCTAGGTTTCATAATTTCCTGGGCCCATCTTTCCATTCCTTTAATGTTTGACACTCTCATTTAGATCTCTTCCTCTCTATGAAAACTTCTCTTATTGAAATGTTTTCTCTAATTCTTTTGTGTCCTCAATTTTGTTTAATGCCACTTCTTCAGAGAAGTGTCCTCCAGCCAAGATGCTAATTCTGATTTCTAATTCTGTCTTGAATTATTCTCATTTCTCATTCCCCATGAGACTCATGTTAATTCATTGTTTACATGAAGTCTGACATCTCTACTGGGTCCAGTCTGTCAGATTGGCTTTTATATCCTTGTCACCTAGTTGTAATTAAAATAGTAAGAGTTACTGAGGAAGTTAAGTATTATCTTTTTGGATGAATAATTTTAGTATTGATGAAAATGAAACAATGTAAAACACTGAGATAATAGGAAAAAGTACTGAAAACTGATGAAAGAAAAAATTACTTTGAGAAAAATTTCAGTGGCTGCACAGATGTGCCATAGCTAGAGATTTGAAGAAAACCAAGAATGGATAGGAGTCTATGATGATCTTAGTTTTTTTTTTTTTTTTTCAGAATATGGGAGAATAACAAACCCACTTGACAATATAAGTAAAACAAAAAGAAAACAGAACTTCAGGAATGTAAGAGGGTTCTGAGATATTCTGAACCAATGGGACATTCAAGACCTCCAAGTAAAGACATCTTGTGGTCACATAGAAGCTGTTTTATAAGAAGAAAATGCTCTGAGCCAAAGTCTCAGGATCATTTTCTTTTAATTAATTTCAACAAATTACTTTTTTATACAATGGAAGTGTTAGTGTGAAATATATCAATAAGGCTTTTTTTTAAAAGTCAGAAGAATGTGTAGTTTTAAAATACATATTCTTTTAAAAATAAATTTTGTTACATATTCTAAATTATACAATGAGGTTGTAAGATACACATATAATAAAAGTTACTATAATCAAGTAAATCAACATATCATCTTACATCTTTCTCACACCTTCACAAGGGCAGCTATACCCTTCCTAAATCGCGAAATTATGAATATAATACACTATATTTGTAGTCTTCATTTTGTATCTGATGTTTTTACTTTTTCAACTTCTTTATTTGCTGCTTTGTATCCTTTAGCCTACATCTCACTTCCTCCCCTTTCAACTGAGGTAAATAGTTTTATTTTCTCTCTGTGTGTTTGTCCCTTTATCTCTCTCATCTATCTAGCATCTACTTATCTACCTACTACCTACCTATCTGTTGCTTCCTTTAAAGAAAGTGATTCCATTTATAAGTGTGGTTATGCAATATTTTTTTTCATTCCATATCTGGTTTATTTCATTTGGCCAGATTTCATTATTTCATCCTCCATGTTCATCCATTTTTTTGGCAAAAGGTGAAATTTCATTCCTTTTTAGGGCTCAATGATATTCCGTTTTGCATGTCTATCACAGGCTTTTGTTAATCAATGACACATAGGTTATTCTGCATTTTAGCTACATGAATAACATTGCAACAAATGTGGGAGAACAGCTATCTTTACAAGGTATTGCTTTCCTTTCCCCTGGAGAGGAATGGCGAGTACACATAGTGGCTCTACTTCTAATTTCTTTCAGGGACTTCCCTATAGTGTTTGTTTGTTTGTTTGTTTGTTTGTTTGTTTGTTTTTTTGAGACAGGGTCTTACTTTGTAGTTCAGGCTGGCCCTGAGCTCACTATGTAGCCCAGGCAAGCCTTGAACTCAGCAATCCTCCTGCCTCTGCCTCCCGAGTGCTGGGATTACAGGCGTAAGCCATGACACCCGGCCCTATCTTTTTTTAATAATGGCTACACTGATCAATTTCCCCTCTAGAGTGTGCAATGATTCTATTTTTTCAACACTGCCAATACTTTTAATGTCATACTTGCTCTCCTAAAAGATGTGAGGTATATCTCCTAGTGGTTTTTATTTGTACAAGGTAGTTGTTCCTTTACACATGTAGACGTCAATGCAGGAAGACAAAAAACATGAAAGAACAAGGAAACACGACATTGTCATAGGGACATAGTTACTGTCCATTTATTGATTCCAGAAAGGAGGAAATTTATGAATTTTGTAAGACTAAATTCAAAACAATGGTCTTAAGGAAACTTAACCAAAAACCCAAATATATATTTTAATACAATCAAGAAAACAATATATACTCTAAGAAATTTCCCGAAGAAATAAATATCATAAAGAAGCAAACAAATAATTGAGGAACTCATCAAATAAAAATTAATATATAGTAGAGATCTTCAAGAATAAACTAGATGAGTCAGAAACAAGAATAGCTAAACTTCAAAGTAGGTCTTTTGAAATTACCTAGGTAGATTTAAGAAAAGAAAGTAAGGAAGGGGAAGAAAATGAAACAAGAGACACCAATAAGCAAATAAAAAATTGAATTATATGAGTTCCAGAAATCAACAAATGGGATCTCATCTTATTAAAAAGCTTCTGCACAGCAAAAGAAACCACAACAGAGCAAAAAGACAACCAAAAATATGGAAAAAGTCTTTACCAGCTGTTCTGCCGACAAAGAGCTACTATCTAGAATATATAAAGAGCTTTAAAAAATCACCCCCCCCAAATCTGAAGACCCAATTCAAAAAACGGGCATCTGAAATGAACAGTTTTCTGAGGAAGATTTAAAAGCATCTAAGAAGTACATGAAGAAATGCTCAATGTCACTGTTCATTCAAGAGATGCAGATCAAAACACTAATAATGCATCTCACTCCATAAAGAATAGCTGCTATCTCAGAATTAGCCAACAACAAATGCTGGCAAGACTGTGGAGAAGAAGTGACCCTTCTCCATTGTTGGGGGGAATGTAGACTGGTACAACCACTATGGAGATCAGTGTGGAGATTTCTCAAACGAACTAGGATTAGAGGTCCCATTTGACCTTGCTATTTCCCTGATGAGGATATACACAAAAGAATTACAAGATTCATATCAAATGATATATGTGCACCCATGTTTCTAACAGCTCAGTTTGTGATAGCTAAATCTTGGAGGCAACCCAAATGCCCATCAACTCTAAACTAGATAAAGAAGATAAGAAGATGTGTTTTTAATATAAAATGGAGTGTTACTCTGCCATAAAAATGATAATCTCGAGTCATTTATGCTCAAACGGACGTATCTTAAGGACGAATCCATAAGTGAAATAATAGGTCACAGATGCATAAAATCGTATCTTTTTTTCTGATTGAGAAACTGAAGATATAAATGAGCTCTAGAATGCATGATAAATATTGTGAAACAGTAAATATTCAAAGGGAAATGGGGTTTAGGGCTAAGTAATGAGGGGAAAGAATAAATTTGATGGTAAAAAAAAAGGAAACAAAGCTTGTGCATATAGGGGCAAGGTGTTACAGGGTGGTTAGGGGAAGGGGAAAATGAGAATTAAGTTATATCATATACTGATACAAGTTCTCGATGTTGAGTGTAATCATGATGTGTATATATAATGTACCAATAAAGATTCAAATTAAAAAATTTAGATAAAAAAGTTCCAGAAAGAAAAGGTTTATTTTATGAAATAATAGCTAAAACATTCCCAAAACTTAGAAGAAATATGGACAGCTAACCTCTTGAAATTCCAATGTCCCTAGACAGAGTTCCATTCTAAGGCATATTATAATTTAACTGCATCTTTTTTTGCAATCCAGTGACTATATATCCTTTAGTAATCTCACAAAGACCTTAGGTTATCCCCCTGTCTCTCTCATTTTTAATACAAATCATTCCCAATTTATGATAGATCGAATTATTTTAATCATTATAATAATATGAAAGTGATACATGTTCAGTAGTAAACAAACTCTTTTATCTGAAGTTTGATATCCTCTCCCAATGCTGTGTAGCAGCAGAGATCTATAGTTTCCAGCCAGCTGGGTAGCCACAAGAGTTATCAACTAGTATTCTATCTACAGTGTACTGTCCTGCTTAGCTATGGTTTCCAGTAGGTTAAGTATATAGAATGCAATTTCAGTATACGACATTCTAAATTTATATAAAGTTGTTCAGGACCTAACATGATCATAAGCTGATATTCATTTGTAGCCTCATTTTCTCTCTAACTGAGGATAGATATACTTCAGCTAGCAGGTAAGTATGAAATTAACATACTGCTAGGAAAATTGCAAAACTATAGTGCACGTTAGGAAGCACACGTGGATTTTTCTAGTTTTGCAGAGACAACCTCAGACTGACTTGGAACCTCATTGAAAAAGTAGCTCTAGATCTGACCATGCATCACTTTTGCAGGATATTGATTCTCCATGCTTACACAATACATGGCGTGTTAGATGTCTTCCCCATAACAGTTAAAATACAGATCTTTTAAAATCATTTCATCTTTTATAGATGCCAACAGATTAAGAAATAACATCAATCTCATTTGTATTCTGCTTTTTTGAGAGTGCACAGTGTACTAGAAATTGCTATTCACCCATAATATTTCATGTAAGCTGTAGTCCATAAAGTAGAGATATACTTAAGGAAGGTGCATTCATTAGCTCTTCACTGCTGGGACAAAATTTATGACATGCATAACTTAAAAGAAGAATGATTTACTTTGCTTTAATAATTCAGAAATTCCAGTCCATGGTCATAGGCTTCAAGGAAAAATCATAGCAGAAGGGCATGTCACCTAATGACACTCAGGAAATGGGGAGAATCAGAGGATCCAGAAGGAGAGAAAGGGAAAGGGACAAGAGTTACTTATACTCTTCCAGGTTCTGTCTCTAGTGGACTAACTACCTTTCTCCAACCAAACCTCCTAACACTTCAGTCAGCTATAAACTCATCAAGGGATGAATACATCGATGAGGTTAGTATCACTGATAACTTATCACCTCACAAAAGCTTCATAGCTAAAATAATGGGCCTTAGGGGAGATACGTTTTTCTAAGTCATATAAGGAGGGTGTTGTATTTGGAGCTTTTTTTGGATTTTTTTATATTATAAAACTGTTCTTTATCTTAACTATTTTCATAGTCAAACTTGCCCAATCAGGCCTTATAAAAACAGGCAGAGCTTTCATGGACAATTTGTTTGGAGATATCACTGTCTCCTGTTCAATATGCTAAGATAGTGTGAAAACAAAATATTTTTGTTTGAATTTGGTATTTCATAAATTTTCAATATGCTTCTTGAGCTCATAAAAAGGATAGACTTATTATTACTTGAGTATAGCTTTCTTTTTCAATCAACCTGGAATATTATTCTATTGATAGTCTATATATTCCTATCTAAAAACAACTGTTTTTGCAGCAGTGAAATATTTTGTACTATATTATTTATTGATAACTTTAGCACAATTAATACAACAGGAGCTAGATATAGATTATAATAAAATGTTTAAAACTTATGCTGTAACAGAAAAAGAGATAGTACTATGACAAGGAAATAACTAAAAGCACAGTATATTTTCCAGGAGAAAATACATTTCTAAACCAATTCAAAAGGAATAATAACAGATTATTTTATATTCTAATAAGATAAATCTTGCCATAGTTGAAACACATTCTAGGGGTTTTTTTCACAGAATTAATTCTCCCATGAGTTTTGTACAATTATAAAATTCCTACAATCTTCTACTTTTGAAATGTTCAATTTAAATTGAGAATGAAGTTATATTTAATTTCTAGTTCATCATTTTAATCTTTGAAAATATCTTAGCCATAGACAAGGTGCATCTGAAAGCTGCAAAAACAACATGCCAAAAATGGTGTGGAGGGGTTTGTCAGCTTTGGAATATAAAACTGTAGTTTGGCTTCCAGCAAAGTTTTATCCATTATATTCTTCTTCTTCTCTAGCTTTTTGCTATTTTCAGAGTACAGAAATGCTAATGTTCTACTCCAGGAAATATATTTAATATCATTTCTATAAAGCCAAATTTAAGGACCTATGACTATATTATAACAGAAGCTACTCTTTTACATAAGATATTATTTGATATATAACTTTATGTACACATTATATTACATATCTATACCTACATCTATAAAGAGGAGTACATTACAGTCTTGTTTCATAAAACAGAAATCACATCTTTTCAAGTCATTTGAATGGGCATCAACAATAAACTTCAAAAAAAGCAGATGATATGAGCAGATTCTTACAGTTCCTATAAGTCTCTGTATTTCCACCTATATTCATCCACAGTATACATCAGGAGCTGTTATCATTGAGGGCTATGAACAATGCACTCAACATCAAACACAGAAGCACCACAAACAATATACACAATATTAAATGAATGAATGAGGCAAGTAAAAAAATACATAATAGGAAACACATATATTTCATTCATTTTACTTAGATGGTATTTGGCTATATTTGACAAACATTAGACATATCTAATATTTTAACATAACTTCAAATCTTCGCTCTATAATTTCTATTTTTCATTTTCTGTCTATCATCATTTGTTGAAAGTTTTTTCTAGCATTCTTTCTTACCTTACATAACCAGGGAAACTAAGAGAGGTAACACTTACTAGGGGTCTATTTTTTTTTTAAGACAGGGTCTCGCTTTGTAGTTCAGGCTGGCTCTGAGCTCACTATGTAGCCCAGGCAAGCCTCGAACTCAGCAATCCTCTTGCCTCTGCCTCCCGAGTTGCTGGGATTACAGGCGTGAGCCACCATGCCCGGCGGGTCCATTCTTTTTTTAAACACTCAAATGTCTTAGAATTTTCATGAGAACCTTGGAAAAGGTGATCCTTTTCTAAAAGAGACAGAGGATAAACCTCTGAACAACTTGCCCACAAAATACAGACTTCAAATCCAAGTCAGTATGATTCCACATATAGAGAGCTCTTCTTCAAATCACACTATCTCCAATAACTATTTTCCCTTTTCTCCTGACTCCTGCCAACTTATTCAAGATGTTATCATTAGCCTGGGCTTTCAATAATTGACAACTGTGAAGAAATGAAGCACTTAGAAGTTGGGTGATACTGAAGTACTCTGGTGGGATCTAGATAGAGATATATAGATAGTTTACTCAGCACCCACCTGACTGAGATGCTCTGAAGTATAAAACTAGAAAAGATTAAGCAGCTGGGTTAATATTTAAATGAATAATAAATCCTTGTTTGAGTAAGGGAAAGTCCTTATTCTTTTGACTTATCCATTCAAGTCCAACGCTTACCATACTGATAATTCTCTAAAATTATACAATGATTTTCTTGATTTATTATATTGGATTAGTGCTGTTCTGTATTCTAGCAGTGCAAATACACACACATACATGCATTCAGAGACAGAGAACCTAAAATGAACTCTCATCGACAAGATGGAGGTGACACTAATTTATGCATCCATCAGAACAACTTGAATTTATGTATTTTGCTTTAAATTTATGATGTACTTTGCTTTTTGCAACGAGCTTCAATTATATACATACATGATGTTGAATGTTGAATTGCACATGTTTAAATATCTTTTTAATATGAGTGTTTATGAATGATTTTATCTGACACATTCTTTAGAATAGTTTATCTTTTAAGTAGCAGGATGATCTGTTGGAGTTTCACAGAAACTACCAGAAAGGTCTTTTCTTAGAGATACTGATAAAGGGTTTCCAAATGTTTGGGTTTGTGTGAATTCCTATGAAGAATTTTGAGAAACTCATTATATTTTATGTCTGGACTTGCAATGTATGTTTTATTCTTATGTAAATGATTACAACAGTCTAATTATAGGCTAACTATACAGAGGCTTTAAAATAGAAGATATATTTATACTTGACAAATTTTGTGAATCATTTATCTTCTTCTGAAGCAACACTATGTATATGTTGTAAGTAAAAAATAAAATAAATAAAAAAGAATATCTTTTGTTCAATTCCTATGCTACACAAAGAAAGTTTGGATTGAGGTATACTTAAATTAACAGTATGTAGTTATTCAAAACAGTACATATATATTAATTTGATGAATAAATATAAATAAAACTTTATTAAAATCATTTAATAAGTGACATGGGCAAATTAATAATTAATCTATATACTTCCCCAAAATATATACTATTCTAGAATTTGCAAAGTCTCAACATTGATTCTACCAAATCTATCTGGTTTTTTTTCTTTTGCAGTACTGGGGATCAAACTTGGGTCCTTGTGCTTTCAAGGTAGGTGCGATACCACTTGAGCTAAACCCCTGGCCCTTGTTTTTCATTTTTATACATGCAAGTATAAATATTGCTCAACTCAGTAGGATGGAAAATAATTTTATTACCTTAGTTTTCTTTAATTATTTGAGTCTCTATGACATATGGTTAGAAAACATGATGGTCTATGATCAAGACATATTTCTACATGCTTATCAGAAATAGTCACCAGGATTTCTCTTTAGGTTTAGGTGAAAGCAGTTAGCAAGCACCGTCCCTGCAAAAAGCTGCATTTCCTGAGCATTAAAAGCATTCATGATACTTTTGTGTAAAGCCATAGTGAGATCAGAGGTGGATGAAAAAAACAGGTAGCTTAGGAGGGGGAAGTAAGAAAGGGAACCAGGTCTTGCACAGCTATCTTTTCTCAGGCATTTGAGATTCAGTGAGGAGCACAAAACAAAGTTGAAGCATAAAAATAGATTACATTAAAAATATGTATGTCTACCCCTTGGAAAGAGTTCATTACTTCCCAGGCAGTACATAGTCCAGTGTGAGCATAACTGCTTTTTTAATTGAATTCTTTATTGGTATAATTTATATATATCTCACAATCACACATAACATTGGGGAATTTGTACCAATATATGACACAGTCAATTCGCATTTTTACCCATATCCCCACCCACCCACACCTCCCCACCCCCTATATACATGTTCTTTTATTTTCTTTCAGAATCATATTTAATCCTTCCCCTCATTACATCCCCATACCAAATTTCCCTTGGAAATTTCCCATTCTACAAA
>PVIC010043659.1:5332-15434 GCA_004025085.1 Thryonomys swinderianus
TCAGGCTGGCCCTGAGCTCACTATGGTGCCCAGGCAAGCCGCCGCGAACTCAGCAATCCTCCTGTCTCTGCCTCCCGAGTGCTGGGATTACAGGCGTGAGCCACCACGCCCAGCATTATATGTGGTAACCGGGGATTGAACTCAGGTCCTTACGCTTGTGAGGCAGGCGCCGGAACCACTGAGCTAACCCTCCGGCCCTTAAATAAAAATCTTTATCTATTGTTTGCTTGATACTCTGGCCAAGTAGCAACATAAATCTTAAAATACATTCTCAAAATTATTATATTAAAAGTAGTCCATATGCCCTCTAAAAGTTGCATGTTTTCAATCCAAGTGGTTGAAACCATGCAATGAATTTATTTCATATTAATAATGCATTTGAGGAAAAAAAACAAATTTCAAGTTGATCATGAGCACTTCTACTCCTATGATATTTCAGGATCATATTTTCACTTTCTAACTTTTTTAGAATGAGATGTATAACAGTAAGATGCATTATTTTTCTCCCATAACTATCACATGTAACAATCCATGTTGTATTCCACATGAGAAGATATTCTCTTTTGTGCTTGATTACTACTTACCAGGCTCTTCTAGATGCTTGACACACAGAAATCCCTAACAAACAGGCTCAATGTAGTGACATAAGAAAACTCACAGCTAATAAGGAACAAGAACTGAATCCAGTCTCACAATTTAAACTCCAGAATTTTGCTGCAGTTTGGTGAGTGCCTCCTCTGAATAGACCACTGTTCCAGAAGTGAGGCTTACAAGAAAAAAAAACATGGTCCTGTCGGCCTGTAGGTCCCTCTAACAAAGTGTGGAATTTAAATCATCAACTGAAATTAGAGACAAAGATATACCAGCACAATATAAAACAAAGTCTTCAGAAGTCTCCTGGGCCTCTTAAGAAATTTCAAATTCAAAAGGAGATTTTCAGTTTGACAAATTCCTAAAATGTAAAAAAATCAAGATAAGAAGGACTATGTTAACAGACACAATGTTAACATTAAATGAACACTTAGGATATGCCAGCACTTTAAATGCTTTCATGACTTGATAAACAAAGGTTGCATATTTTCACCCTAATCTTAAAAGATAAAAGTTAGATCTACTATACCTATATTTACATGTTAATAATCATTATTATAAAATTCAGGCTCTAATTCCAAGAACTCTAATCATGATACTACAGGTACTTATTTTAAAAGGATAACGAATCTCAATATAAAAACAGAAATCTAGCTTTGCCTGTGTATTGTCTGATTGCTTTGAGTGTCTCAAAATTTTATCAATATCAGAAAAGAAAACTAGGAGTTAAGGGACATACTTCCTCTATTGAGTTGATCTTTTGTTAATAAATAGTACCTTAATAAGGGGAAGATAGAGTTTAAAACAAAAATGTTTCCAACCTATTACTTTAATTACTTGTAAACTGAAGAATTGTTAGAGAAACAGGACAGTATGTTGAAAAAGACAATGTATCCAATAGAGATCACTAACATTAAGGTCATTTCAATGAAAAGAATTTTGAAAGGCATAGAAGCAGACCCCCTAGTTGAGGCACCCAAGAGACGGCTACAACAGAATTCAAGGCCAATGTGCCCCAATGTTGTAGGAGAAAGCATAGACCTCATTTCCCCCAAGATTCCACTAGGATTGGATTCCTTTACTTAATTAACTACTCACCCAAGATATGATCTAAAAAAATGCTGACCCTGCAGCTGCGTGCAGATAACTTGCTGTGGGCTCAACAACTCTATTTATTGGAATATCCATTTTCCTGTCTAACAGAGACCAGAGTTTGAACTTATTCCACTTGAGCTGATATTCTACCTCCTCACTTATGCTACAGCCATGTTTTTCTAAAAGGTGTAGACTATTTTGGATTATACAAATTCAAATTAAAGAAAAATACGAGGAGAAAATAAAGGGAGGATATATTTTATTGTCATTTAAAGTAAAATAATTGTAATTAGGTGGAGAAAATATTAACTGTAATTCAAATTTGTTTTGTAATTCACTGCTTTACATGTTTATAGGTGCCACACCAGTGTGAATGTTTCTCCATCATATCATAAGCCTCCTAACGGCAAAAATTTGATCCAGAAACTTCCTTGCCAGGGTCAGAGTATGGGCACCACACTCTGCCCTTTAATGGTATACACCCATTTAATATGAGCTGTGTGAAACATTTTCAACATAATTCAATCACCTCTGGTAACAACCAGTTAGAAAGGGTGTAAACAGATCTTCCAAATTATTTAATTTGTTTTCTCCCTTTGTAATAACTACTATTTCAAAAATTTAGGCACATGATAATCTTAATAAGAAGTAAATATTTAACCCCATCTCTATTAAGTGAAGCTTTTAACATTGTATATTTCACCTGAAGACACCCTGTTCATAGCTCAGATGTACCTACATATCAATATACATATTTATATATATACACAGAAATATGTCATTATCAATAAGCATACCTACATAAACAGGCACAAGTCTACTAAAAGTTGGCACTACAATACAGCAGCAAATAGATACGTACACATAAGAAGGCAGGCACCATACCATTTAGCTTCTACCATTCCACCCGCTAACATGTTCTCTTCCTGCCCCTTCAGTCATGTCTGCCTTTATATTCAAAATACAGTAGCTCCTCATTTTAAAGCATATAGAATTTCACTGGTCTTCTACTTGTTGTGCTCTCATTCCTTCTCCAAAGATTTGAGTTGCTTTTAAGTCAAATCTAAAATCTCTTTCCTACTTTTTATTAGAGATTGATTAAATTGATAAAAATAGAATCCCAAACTGTCACAGCTCTTTTAGTCATCTTAATTAATTATAATTAGTTTTTAAATATTCAGTTTCTGATTTCCCATAAAACTGAAGACATCACACACATGAGCTATTATTTCTTAATACCAGCACTCATAACAGAAAAGTAACTGCCCCCTTCGTCCCTGTGGTATTTCATACTTTCAATCCTGATTAGTATGTGTGTAGCAGGTAAATAATTGAATTAATTTTATAGTGAATGACATATTTTAAAATCTGCAAAGCATTTTATTTTGGGAATTTAAGCCAACCCTCACTTTTCCCTAGATAGCTTTGTGTGTGCCTCCAATAATAAGTTAGAGCATATTCTTGACTTTCCCATTAACATCCAACAACTTGTGAGCTTTTGATATCCATGGGATGATTTTTAAATGATGGTTTTAATTCCCCAATGCACCTAGATAACTAGAAAAATAATAGACAATAAATGAATACTTCATAAGAAGAAATTTAACTAAGAATTTAAAGGTTCATCCAAGCTGAAAGCAATCATAAATACTCTGTAATGGTCCTGTACTGAATCCAGTATTCTCTTTACATTATTAAATGAATGTATCAGCTTCAAATAACTTATTTCATGTAGAATGCACAACTGCTTTATGATGCCATGATCATTATATGCAATTTATAGATGAGAACACTGAGGCTCAGACATGTTAGCTGAACAGAAGAATTAGGAGTTTGTAGAGCAGGAATTCAGATGCAGTCGCATTTACAGCTACTGTATGTTCACAGCATTGTATTCATCCCAGATGCAACGTGGGCCCTTGAACTTCCTGATATTTACAGAAACTCCTGGGGCCTGGACCAAGTGTATACCTAGAATTATATTCAGTGTTCACTCGCTCTATGGGCTAGCCAATTCCTATAGGTTTAATTTATCACTTACTACTTACACAGTAAAAGTGACAGGTCTATAATATTAACCATGTCTATAAATAAAGACAATGAAATTTTGGAATTAATTGGAAGATTAAATATTAAGAAACATGTAGGGCCAGAGATTTAGCTCAGTGGTTCTGGCACCTTCCTAGCTAGCACAAGGTCCCTGGTTTGATCTCCGGTAACCACATACAACACCACTAGGAGAGAAACTCACGCCCACCAGCAATCAGTACCACATACCACAATGCCAGGTGTGGTGCCTCATGCTTGTAATCCCAGTACTTGGGAGGCAGAGGCAGGAAGATTGCTGAATTCCAGGCTTGCCTGGGCTACATAGTGAGCTCAGGACCAGCCTGAACTACAAAGCAAGACCTTCTCTCAAAAGAAAAAAATTATACTCAATAATAATTTTACTTTTAAGAATTTGCCTGGAAAATCATCAGAAAATCAAAGCTAAAGTTACTTTTTCTAGGCAAAAACCTTTACATAAGTATCAATCAGTATCATTCATTGCCAAAGCACAGAATTCTTGTTTTTTGTTTACTCATAACTAAAATTAATCACAGAGACAACCATATGTCCTTTGCACATTCCATGTAAACAACCTTTCATTAAAATACGTTTAATTATCAACTCATAGGAAGTGCTGAACTCTATGGAACTTAGGTATTTTAGCAGTAAATTTTACCGAATCCCCATTCCAAATTATTAAATTGAACTCACTAAGTGAAGAGAATTAGAAAAAGATATTTCTTTCTCAAATATAACACAGGTTATATCAATACTGTAGTCCAATTCTGTATATTTAAAAAATAGTTTTATACGCCTGTAATCCCAGCACTTGGGAGGCAGAGACAGGAGGATTGCTGAGTTCGAGGCTTGCCTGGGCTACATAGTGAGCTCAGAGCTAGCCTGAACTACAAAGCAAGACCCTGTCTCAAAAAAAACAAAATAGTTTTATGGTCATTAGAAATTTAATTATGTATTAGTTTCTACTAGGAAGGGAGTTTCATTCTGTAATATCTTTTGTCCTTTTTGAGGATATTTGTAAAGTAAACAACCCCCAAAAATAAAGATTCAATCCCCCTCCAGAATAGAGGACCAGTTTCTCTAATCAGGGTAGTAAAGATAACACCTTCCTCTGGGGCAAATGGCAAGTAAGTTTGCCTGCAGCCTTTCAGGAGACTGGTAATTCCCTGAATTTGATGATCCTCAGCTCTGGCACAGACCCACTATGCATGGAGCATCCTCAGAGCCCATTCTGCATTGCCCCCAACAGGACTAGAGGCCCGAGCGCAAGTGAGAACACATGTTTCAGAAGGCCTACCACACAGGAGCAGGACAGCCCTGTGTCTCACTGAGGAGTTCTGTTTCTGGCAGCATGTTCAATACCGTGAGAGGCTAACTTCTTGGCTTACACACAGGATGAAATCTCAGGTCCTTCACTGCTCTTGACTATTTAAGCATCTGCAGATGCTCGCTAAGTCCAATTGAACTTTTGCTTCTCCCTCTGAGCCTAGAACTTACAGCTGCCTCTTTTGCTGATGCAATTCAGGCCAAACTCACTAAAGAATGCCATCTTCATGTAAGAACTAGCCTTTCCCTGCCACATTATAGCTACTGAAATGAGGGAGCAGAGACAAGTGGAGGAGGACCGAAGATGGGTTATTAGAGCCCTCGTCTGTACATCGAAGACAAGCAATTCTTCTGCCCTGATTGATTACACGCTTTCACAGGCTGACCTGTAAAATCCCTGCCATCAATCAGTCTCCCTCATGGAGGCTACAAGAATGAGACTTCCTGTCTCAATCATACTCTCCAGTTTACCTGAGGGTGACACAAGTCAGACAGATTTTCTGGGCACTGAGATGATCATACTGACTCCCCTCCCTGTCCCTATTATTTAGGCACTTGAATGGTAATAACCAACAAAGCACTTCTGAATGTTCACTTGACCTCTCTTCTGCCCTGGAGTTGTAGACAAACTGCACTTGGATTCTCTTTTCACAGAGGATCATTGAATTCAAGTGGTTTGACTCAGGCCCACATTCAATAGTCTACGTCAAGGTTTCTATCTACTTTCAAGACCTAGTAGCCCTACAGATGGTTAGCAAGTTGCACAGCCTATCATGTCTCCATGCCACCTCTGAAGGCGGAATTCCCTTGGCTGTGTAGTTCTGCAGCTTCTATGGTAGACACAGTGTCTTCCTCATTTTTGTGTTCCCAGACAGGTGGCTGTGCCTGCCACACAGTGGGGTCTGCTTTATGTTCTGGGGGTCCCTAAAACAGAAATCATGAAGCCCTCATTGCCTCGCATGCACACTAGCATGAAAATGAAGCTCTGCTCTTCAGCATAAACTCTGCCCTCTGTGGGCTCCTTCAGCCATTCCAGTGAGAGGCAGGAGAATACAGTGGTTAGAGAGCAAGGCTGAGAAATGGTCTGCCTAGGACTATAAGTCCTAGATGGATCACTCATGAGGTACATGATCTTGGGCAAACTATTTACCTTTCTGTGTCTTAGCTTCAACATGGTCATAAAAGTAGTACATAGTATCATTATTATAAATACTGCATGATTACATTAAGGACTTCAAGTAGGCCTATATACAATGAATGTTTTATCTCATCACCAGCATCACTTCTACAGCTGCTCTGAGTCTAATTTGGAACAATTATATCATTTTATTCAATAACTTTATGTCCAATCTTATAAAAAAGCAATTCAGGCCTTCTCTGTCATTAAGAATGAAACTGTCAAGGGAAATGTGACAAGCTCCACAAATATATCTTGTTACATGAATAAACACCTTTGAAGACTCTTTCATATATTCTAGAAGAGAAATGAAGCTTTGGACTGCTAACATTAGTTTTTGAGTATTTCTGGGTGGAAGGCAAAATAATGACACCCATACACTGATGCCCAGGACCCTTTCCCTGGTACCTATGCGCAGGTTACCTTACATGGTGAAAAGGACATTTGAGATTCAACTAAGATCAAAGAACTCAAAATGTGAGATTATCCTGAATTTTCCAAGTGAACACATTCTAATCACATCGATACTTAAAAGCAGAGAGCTATTTCCAGAGAGGCAGCAGCATGAGAATGATTTGGCCCAACACTGCTAGCTTCAGATAGAAAGGAGCCACAAACTAAGGACTGTGCATGACCTCTAGAACTTGGCAAAGGAAAAACAATAGATTTCCTTTTAAATCTCCGTTAAAGCATGCAGTCCCACAGATATCTTCATTTTAGACCAGTGTTGGATTTCAGACTTCCAGAACTACAAGATAATAAATCCTCATTGCCTAGGTCTCTAAGTTTGTGGTACTTTGTCACTGCAACAATAGAAAATGAACACAGTTTCCTTCAATTCTTTCACTACAGAAAAGTTACAGCTCATTAGTGGGCACTACACTATGGGAATAAGACATAGGAAAGCACAGATTTGCTCACTAATGAACTCCTCCACTGATACTGTGGATTTACTGAGCACTTACCACAGGCCACGTACTGTTCTGTGTGCTGCAGAAAGCCACGGTGAACTGAAGAGTCAATGTTGGCTTCTGCTATCATGAAGGCTACTGACACCGAACATAGTAGTAAATTAAATAATTGTAAACAGTGATTAAGTTCTGTGAAGAAAATAAAATAGCATGATGAGGTGGAGAACACAGAGTGCTGAGCTGAGGGAACATATCCCCAGATAGGATAGATGGAAGGCTCTCTAATAAATTATATTTGAGCTGATACCTACAAGGTACAAGGAGCCAAAGAGGCAAAGTTCCAAGTAAGCTCACAGGCTACAAACCCACTGCCAACCTAGCTTTCTTAAGACTACTGCAAGAGATTAAACACCCATTCTGAGAACTTGACACCACTTCTCTCTCCAAGGAAAAGTGCCCTGTGTGAATTGCTGCTCTCATTTCCTGTCCCCGTTCTTCACAAGCATGATTTTCAAGTCTTTATTTTAACATGTTTTATGAACAGCGAAAGGCAGCATTATTCCAAATTCCCTGGATATCACTCTCAGCAAGAGCACTCAGTGTTCTCCTTATCTGAATATGGATGTGCTTAGATTCCCCGAGAAGGCCAGTTGCTGTTACAGTGATGGATTTCCCTGTGTCTGCCACAACACTTATCAGAGACACTGGCTCCAGGACCCAGTCTCGCAGAGGACTATAATATTGATTATGCCCAAAGCAAGCAGGAAAGAGTTAATCCCACAATTGCCTTGTTTTGAGAAAGGAGGCTGGCCGGATGGACGTGCTTATCCAAATTCCATTCCTACTACAAACAGTCTGACCAGGACAAAGTTCTAATTACAACCATATATTTTGTTACTAATTTCAGAAAGCTTTGTCTTGTTCTTTATGAGCCTTATTTACATTAATTTCCATGGAAACCACACATAACTTGCCTTTACTACAATTGACTGACAATAAAAATCAGTGCCTGGAAAAAATAAAAAATTAAAATTAAAATTAAAAAAAATCAGTGCCTGGAGCCGGGTGTGACTCATGCCTGTAATCCCAGCACTCGGGAGGCAGAGACAGGAGGATTGCTGAGTTCAAAGCTTGCCTGGGCTACACAGTGAGCTCAGGGCCAGCCTAAACTACAAAACGAGACCCTGTCTCAAAAAATAAAAATAATAAAAAAAAAATCAGTGCCTGGGACTAGACAGTGCCTTTGTGGGTTGTACCAGCATTGGTCGACCTGGCACATTCTCTCTCCAGCAGGGCCTGGAGTCTCACTGCAGGGGTCCCAAGCAGAACGTATGCTCAGATTCTGACCCAGGGAGAGCACTAGAGCCCATGTGCATCACAGCCAGGCACATTATGACAAAAATACCCGAGTACAAAGGTGGTAAATGTATAAAATGGTCTCTGTTTCATACCACATAGGAATGGTGGTCTTTGATAATCATACGCACACAAAACAGGCTACTTGGTTTATTTTATTGCATAGTGTCTTACTCTAGCATTTTTGACGATATACTGAAAACAACTCCAATTTTGATTGTTGTAGCATGCATGAAATTCTCACAATTTATCTCTGGTCCTGAGCTCACTATGCAGCCCAGGCAAACCTTGAACTCAGCAATCCTCCTGCCTCTGCCTCCCAAGTGCTGGGATTATAATCATGAGCCACCACACCCACCAATGCAGTGTGTGGTACTGATTGCTAGTGGGTGTGAGTCACCACACACACCCGGAACTGTGGTATGTGGTTACCAGCTATTGAATTCGGGACCTTGTGCTTGCAAGCCAGATGCTGGAACCACTGAGCTAAATCCCTGGCCCACAACTTCTCTTTTCACATCCTTTATGCAAGTAAAGCTACAATCTCCCAGCCATCTTTCTCCACCCAGCACATCCAGGAATGCACACACAACCCAGAGTAGTAAAACTGACCTCTGATGTCTGATGAGTTTGTTCTACCTACACCTCTCCATGTAAGGTCACTGGGCTGACGCAGACCAAATGAGCCACATCCTGGACCTGTCCTGCCCACTTCTATTGCATGTTTTAGCATAATGAACCTATGGACGAACTTAAACAACACTAGATGATAAGGCTTAATGATGAGAGTGCAGTATAATACTTTGAGCCGTGAGAATTTACTGTCTCCATGGTCTGAGAGTCAGACTATTTGGACTTGCTTTTCAACTCCATGACCTAATAACAATATGGCCTTCAAGAAGACACTTCCCCAACCAAGGATCAATCCTTTCTCTGTAAATTGAGGTCAACAGTAACACTCATTCTGTCTGCTTCAAAAGGTTCTCACAATTGCAGACTAAGGAAGAGTTCATAAACTATAGAACATGAAGGTAAATGAAAAATCCTCCACCTCCTACTCATGGTGCCAAACAAAGCATTTGTATGAAGGCCAGAGACTTAGTAGAGATTCTCTGAATTCTGTCTTGGGGCTGGCAGCAAGTCGCACCCCTCTATCTTGTAAGCCTCACTTTTCCTCTGTTCAGTAACCCACATCACTCTGCCACTCATGAGTCACAATCAGTGCCATGGACAACATTCTCTGGGCAAGTAACTTCCTGTAAGATACCAAACTCAAAGGCCAGCCAGCAGGAAACCACGCTACTTTCTAGTCATTGCTCTTTCAAAAAAGGATTGCCAATATACTTCTGTTAAATTGTTAGAGATCACTGGCCAGTTTTTTGGAAAATTTAAAAAACTTCATTTGTAAAAGTCCAGATAGTAAATATTTTAACTTTTGCAGATGCCAAGTATTAGCTGTAGCACATTTTCTTTGCTTAGGCTATCCTGTAAAAATGAAGAAAGAAACAAAAGAAAGAAGAAAGAAAGAAAGAAAGAAAGAAAGAAAGAAAGAAAGAAAGAAAGAAAGAAAGAAAGAAAG
>PVIC010043660.1:0-15337 GCA_004025085.1 Thryonomys swinderianus
CAGGTGTTTGAAAAGGAAACGTTGAGCAGAGGGTAGAGCTTAGTGCTGGAGGGCTGGCGTGGGCGAGGGTCTGGGTTTGATCCCCAGAACACTTCCCTGCACAGGTATTGAAGTACTGAGTGAGGAATAAATTTTATAAATGCATCTTCCTATGTGTTTGTGTGTGTGTTTGGTTCTGGGCATTGAACCTATGCCCTTTGCATTGAGCTACATCCCAGCCCTTTCTAAAAAAATTTTTTTTGAGACAGAGTCACTAAGTTGCTAGTTTGCCCTTCGTAAGCTTGAATTGCAAGAGGGTTGCAACCCTCTTGCAATTCAAGCTCACCAGAGTGCTGGAATATGTAATGCATATAGTACAAATAAGATAGACGTTGACTGGCCCAACTGGAGGGAATTTAATCTTCCTCTTTATAAGCAGTGAGGTCTACGTGTGGTTGAGGCCCCGCAGACCACTCAGAGTCCCCTACCATCCACTAACAGGGAAGGAAGCCATGACGCCACCCCACAGTCTGGAGGCGGAGCCTTCCAGGTGAGCCCCAAGTCGAAAGGGAGGCGCCATTGACAGTGCTGTTTTAAATCAAGTTCCAGGGTCTTGCTGTGTGTCTAAAACATTCCCCAAAGAGTTAAACTGAAAACTATAAAAAATGATAGAAACAATATGAGATCTAAGATCTCAACAGTTGCCAAAACTCACAAATAATCAAAATCCAACCGCAAACCCTCTCCAGATACACAAGGGCACCAATGCCAGCTTAAGAACAAAGCTGCCCAATATAGGTTTTAAATCCCTCTCGTCTCCACTCATCTCCAGACCAAATGTTGGCAACAAACGGGCTCACAGGATCCTGAGCTGTAAAAGGGTTCAGAGATTAACCCCGAGCAGTAATTCCCAAATCAGGGGGAGGGGAGAACGCCCCTCCCCCCAGGATGGGGGGCAGATCAGAGCCTGGGCAGTAAGTGTATAAAGAGGTGTTCACTGCTGTAACTGTAGATCGGAGGCAGGAGACACTGCTGCCTTCCTCGAACAACAAGACACGCATCAAAATGTGCTCCTTGGCCACTGAAGAAATGCCCACAAACCCTCTGCCTAGCAGGATTCCTGTGGAGGGGTCGGCCAGCATCGGAGGAGGTGAAAGAAATGATGTGTGAGCTGCTAATGTTATCACAAAGGGAATACTGTTTAAAAGCTGATAAAGATGGATAAAGAGTCATCGCCTCTATTTTATGCTTTTAATAATTCACTCACCATCTCACGCAACACCTCAAATTACAAGTGAATGAAGCATGTGTGCCAAGGAGGGGGGGGAGGTATTAGGAAACAAAGTCCAACAAAGCACAATGCCGGATCTCCCTGCTCCGGTGAGGAAGACCCGCACAGCATCCGGCGCCGGACAGTGCAAGCTTAATTCAGCTGAGATGCGTGAGCTATCCCGGAAGCAGCAAAGCTCACCCAAGGGAGTGAATAGTCCTCCCCGTCCCAGTGATCCCTTCAACCTCCCTCATCACAGCCCCACGGTCATTACTGTACTTGCCGTGACGCAGGCTGTACGGGAAATAGAAACAACATGGAAACGCTACAGCCTCAAGAAAGGGCCCTGATGTGACACGGTGTCATCGGTGAGGGCAGACGTAAGACCACAGATGCAAGGAAAAGAACGCAAACCCAGGAAACATAATGAAATTTTCTTCCATAGTTAGGTTATAAAAGGTCTGACTACCTCTCTCTTTCTCTCTCTGCTGTCTTTCAAAACCTTTGAAGAAACCAATTCGCCACGTTAGGAGTGACTGGAGAAACCCGAGTCCCAGGGGCTCCAGGCCAGCAGTTGTGACTCTTCCCCCAGTCCTGCTCCGAGACTTGAATCACACCACCGAGCTAAGTTGCCTGCAGATTCTTGAGGACACCCTCTCACCTGAGATCATCCAACAGTGTGGTCCTAAGACATGACATTTTGTTTTATAGCGATGAATGAGACTCCTAATGAATACTGCGAAGAAAAAAAACTAAGTAACTGTCTGAATCTCACTCAATGAGCTGTCCTATCAGGTAAATTTGATAATCTGAGGCCCTCATAAAATTCTTTAAGTGCTTATATTCAGAAGGAAACGATTGCCAGGGGTTACCGAGTAAGGAAATAGGTGGCAGAAGTTGTGAATTTCAGCTATAAGACAAATAAGTTCTGGAAATCTAATGCACAGCATGATGAATATGGGTAATAATACTGTATTGTATACTTGAAATTTGCTAAAAGAGCTTGTCTTAATTATTCTTGGCACACACAGATCCCACACACACACACTCACTCACACAATGTAACTAGGTAAGGTGGTGATGGAGATGTTAATTAGCTTGGCTGTGGTAGTCATTTCATAATGTATACATATATCAAAACATCGTGTTGTGTTTGTTACACCTTGCACATACACCATTTTTGTTTGTCAGTTATACCTCAATATAGCTAAAAGAAAGAAGAGGTGTCCATGTCTCTCACCCTGGGTTCTCTGATAGGTGGTTACTTACCTGAAGCACCCCTGTGAGAAGGGAGACCCCGTTTTCTCCTCAAAGAAGGTCTGTCAATGCACCACAGTTTGCAAGAAGGAGCTCCCAGTGGAATTTTTCCATTATATGTCTCACTTTGTTGCTGGAAATATTTAATTTTTTACATGAACAGATTTGAGGGCCAAGAAGAGGTCAGTAGCAGAGGATATGTGCAGGATGTTCTTGGTCCTGGGTTCAAACCCCAGAATCAAAATAAATGAACAAATAAATAAAATCTTGAAATTTCCTCCTAACTGCAGATGAAAGCCTGCCTCCAGTCCGACTTTCTTCCCTCAAAGGTATTGGAAACTTAATTCCATAGGTCAGAAGTTCATGATATTTTAATCTTTGGTCTTTTGGAAGGAATTCTGATTAGACAAGGTCAAAGGAGGGTCCTTGTGACCTCACTACTGGCTTTATAAGAAGAGAAAGAGAGACCCAGCTGGAACATACTCTGTCTCAGCCTGTGATCCCCTCTGCTAAGAAATAGTACTGTGAGAAGCCTCTCACTAGATGCCAGGCAGATGCTGGGCCATACTCTTGGACTTACTCCTAAACCATGAATTCAATAAACCTCAATGCTTTGTAAATTCTGCAGGCTCAAGTATTTTGTTAGAGCAACAGAAATCAGACTATAATATTATCATGCCTTGTCATTTAGTACAGGTTTACTCTTCTGAGTCACTCTGTACAGAAACACTCAGAGCTCCTTCTAGGGAGACTTTCTACATTCACATTTTTCCACAGGTGGCCATGACTAAAAAGAGTAAAAGCCAAATGGTAAAAGGCTCTATTAAGGGAAACTGGTACAATTCAGCCAATGCTGACTCTAAATCTGGCCAAAAAAAAAAAGAATTGAATGGGCAAATTAGTAGATAAATAAGTGAATTTCTTGTTATCTTCAGTCAGAGTGAAAAGACAGGATTCTGGACTTACATAACTAGAATATGATTGACTCTCACGCAGGTACCTGACATAGCATAGAACATCCAATCCGCATAAAGTATGTAATGAGCCAGTGTTTGTTGAATGACTGGATATACTTTGGTTCATTTTCAAAGATTTGGAACATGAGAAAATTATTAAAAACTGGTATTAAATATATTAAAATCTCCTTAGAAAAGGCACAAACGTTCAGAAGTGGCATTAGGTTAAACATTTTGAGTTAATAAGTTATTTAGTTATTTGGAAGAATAAAAAATCTCTATAAAGAAACACGCATTAATTGTTTTTTTCTGGTACAAGGGATTGAACCCAGGGCTTTCACCCTAAGCTGCATCCTCAGCCTTTTTCTGTTTTGTGAGGCAAATTCTCATAAAGTTGCTGAATTGTCCAGACTGGGCTAGAACATGTGCTCCTCCTGGCTCAGCCTTCTGGAGTGCTGGGATTAGATTGATGCAAAGTGTGGAAAATGGAGGCCTAGGCACACAGCTCAGTGGCAGAGCACTTACCTAGCACATATAAGCCACATTTAGTACCCTCCCAATTAAAACATAAAATTACAAAAATACTAACTCCCACTAAACAGGTCATTAGCCTAACACCAGTCACCCGTAGACATAGAAAGTATTGTCAGTGTTATTTGTTTATTCTGTGTCACCCCACCCCACATCCAAGGTATGAGGCCCAACACTATTCCCTAGGATTGTGTTGTGTTTTGTTTTGTTTAGAGGTGGTTTTTTGTTTTGTTTTGTTTTGTTTTGGTTTTGGGCTTTTTTGAGACAGACTTTCATTAGGTAGCCCAGGCTGTCCTTGAACTCATAGTAATCCTGCTGTCTCAGCCTCCTGAGTACTGAAATTACAGGCATGCATCACTATGCCTGGTTCTGTATTCCCTAATGCAGTCATGCAAACAATTATATATACCTTATATTTATCATACAAATGTCTGTTGAGTGAATTTCTGCCATTTATGTAAAGCAGGTTCCCACATAATACAAAGAATTCAAAGGCCAGGTCCTCAAAGTAAAGAATATTAGAACATCTCCCACTCCCCTCATTTTCTAACACACACACATCCTTTGGAGACAAGAACATTTCACTGTGCTGCCCGGGCTGATCTCGAACTCCTAGACTCCGGCTATTCTCCTGCCCCAGCTGGGACTACAGGCATGTGCCACTTCTCTCAATGCAGTCTTGGGTGCTGATTCGTGGAACTTCCCCTGCTTGCTACAAGGGAGCGCGGCTGGAAAGTGCGGCTCAGAACTCAGCCTAAGGCTGGACCCTGGGTTTAATCAGGAGGAAGGGAGGGGGCTGCTGGGCCCTTCAGGCCTGTGAGGGAGGCGGCAGCTCGGCACACGCTGTCCTCGGAGAGCTCCTGGCTCCGGATGTGAGACCCTGTGCCAGTTAATAAATGAGATCTGACAGCACTGTAATCTGAAGTGGCATTTTCCTCTCAAGTTCCTTTCGGTCTCAAGTGGAGTCCCAGATACCAGGAGGAAGAGAGAAGGAAATACTGTGGGACGGGGAAGACCATCCTTGTTAACAACTCAGAGGGAAAACATAATTTTTTGGCATTCAGCTCCCATTACCTAAGACTTCAGACTTAAGCTCAATTTGCTGCAAGAATTGTATCCAAATCTGGGCTTCACTCCACTCCTTTTATTCGGGTTCAATTTTTTTCTCCCTCTGCTTTTTATTTTTAGCAGTGCTTCAATTATTTTAAGATGATAATAATCATCAGACTTTTTCGATTCTGAATTTATGTAGAGCGAGGCCAACAGTTCTTTTTTTTTTCAAAATCCTCAAGAACCCAAACTTTCACAGTCCCACATTCTGCTCCCAAGACATTAACTCTAATTAAGCTAATCAAACCCATGCACAGTCGTAAGAATAAAAAGTACCAAAGAACAAGACAACTCTATGAGAAACAGATATTATACAATGAAAATAAAATGAATTCTGCAGACTTCTTTAACTACTGTTCCATTAAATCCACTTATTTTTGAATGAGCTTTGATCTTTTTCTCATTTCATAGACCAAGATGTTGTCATTAGAGGAATGAATTACTTCCTTTAGGTTGACCTCATTCATATTCCATACAGAGAGCCAATCCTATTACGGCTGCAATTGAGCATAATCCAATTACAATTTTTATTTCAAAATATAACATGATCCCCGCACTTGAGAACCAAATGTACTCCAGGGTTTGCAAGAAAATGCAAGACTCCCATTTCATGCATTAGGAAAGATGATCTCTAGGCTGATTTGAAGGAACTGGATTTTGAGCGTTTGAAAAGTGGACATACCGGCGTACAGTATTCTCTCTCTATGGTCTCAGATGTCCTCTTGGACTAAATAGAGCTGTCCTGGCCTTGAGCCATCCCCTAAGGTCCTTTGTTAATAGGTCTCCCTTCCTATTTCCTTTTATATACCCCGTCCCTTCATGTTTGCCCTTTCATAGAAGTTTTATGGCTCCTTATCTCTTCTAGTCGCTCCTCCTCTCTGGTCTTGTCTCTTACAAGTTGCTCTCAAACTAGTTTTTGGCCCCCTCTCCCTCTCCCCAGTGGGGCGTGGTCTGAGAAAAGACTGAGGTCTGGGAAAAGACAGAGGACAACCTACAATGACCATTCCAGTAAGTCAGCAATAAAACCCTGCCATTCTAAGCCACTGATGTTCGGAGATGTTGGTTCCAGAAGTATGGTGTAGCCTAAGGTGACTGATACATTTCTTTATGGAATGCGGAGCAAGTGAGGCACCATCACTCTTACACCGACACTCTTTTTCTTTTGACACCATCACTCTTGTAAGACACAATCTTGAACATATTGCTAATATTATTCCCGCTCTAATATTGCCTTCTTAAATCAAACAGTGCATTACAATTCCTAGGTGCCTATTTTGTGTCTGGATAAAGAACCAACATCAAGGGAAGGATTGGATGAATACAAATCATTCCCAGGCTTTAGTTGGAATGGTATCTTTGACAAGAAAAGAACTATCACCTGAACTCCTAACTACAGTGGTGACTTTTATTTGACACTGGCAAGGGCTGCTTTTCCCACAGTAAAGAGCAAAACCTACTTGAAAATGAAGTTAACGCAGAGAAAAAAAGCTAGAGCTGGAAAAGAAGGAAAGAGGATGAAGACAGCACTGCAGTTTGTCAGGTCCATTCAGGCTCCGTCACGGACACTCTAGGATCTCCAGTGACATGACCCAGCAGTACTTTGCCATCTGTCCTAACTTACTTTGAGTTAGGCTTTTGTTAATAGGGAAGCTGGACATCCGCTATTGTTTTAATCTCCTGATGGTTATCCCTCACGTCATGGTTCCAATCTATAACATCCTCCAAAACCTTCATGTGTTCCATGATCACAGAAGCACTGAACTTATCAGTAGATTAACCCACAGATGAATGGAAAGCTAAATGTGCTGTTAGAGGGTGGAGCCTGGATGGGGATGGGTCACTAAAGGTTTGGCCTGGTAGGATACATCCCCCGCCTACCTGGGGACATCCTTCTTTCTCTGCTTCCTTCCCACTGGACCCTGTTTCTGCTTGGAGCTAGGCAGCTATAGGTGAAAACTTCTAATACTGTGAGGCTAAACATACCTCTCCTCCTTTAGGTGGTTGGTATCGGGTATTGTGACTCAGCAACAAGAAAGTGACTGAGACACTCATTCATCTAATTCCTGCAGGTCTCAAGTCAATGAAAAGTACATAACGCTATGAACTAATGGTGGTGGCTGGGACTTTATGTAGAACCTGTTGACCCTTAAGGAGAATATTGGTCTCCACATGTATGCAACCAATATAGAAAACTGTACCTTATATTAGAGTGCTGACCTGGGGGAGTTGCAGGCAATGCATATTATACAAGTTATTGTTTGGAAAACTCTGAGCATTTGAGATGGAAGAAATCTTAAGAAGAGCAATTTATCACACACAAAGGCTATGTGTGAATTTGTGCAACCCCTCTGAATTTCTTTCTCCACCTATAAAATAGAGTAATATTAGTAACTTTTCTTTCACCCTTGGAATGCAATGAAATAAAATATGCAAAAATAATATGTACATAAGCTTTAAGCAATGTGTATGGGGTTGTAAACAAGGATAGCCACTGTTATCACACATTTATAACAGAAAACAATTCATTTACACTGAACAAGTCCTGTTAGACCCCAGGGACAAAACATGGGGGAAAGGGAGATTCCATTTGAGGCTTGAAGGCTTTTTCTGCTGTGTAAGCAAAGTGACACCGTTTATCACACCAAGTAGGCACGTGACTGCTGCATTAGTCCCAAGAGGAGACAGGGCAAAATCAAGATGAAGTATGAATTGGAAGCCAGAGTCCCAGAAATCAGAAAATGCCACTAGTAAGACAGCAAAGAACTAAAACCAGTAGACCTGCAACCAGACTCACACCTTGACTGTGCTGGTTAAGGACAGGACCTGGTCACCCCCACCACCAGCAGGTGTGGATGTCAGAGCAGCCTCAAGATGTGGAACCTACGACCAACCCCCTGTTTCCCTTCTAACTGAACAATTCCCCTCCGTACCTGCTCCCCTGTGGTCAATTTCCAGATATCATGGAGACTTAAAAATAAAAACAAAATATTATTTCCATATTGCTTCATAACAGACTTGAATTAAGTTTTCAAGGTATACTTATTCATGAACCGAGAATGAACCTCTCATCAGCCCCTGCTGCTACCTGACTTCTGCACTGTCTTCTCCCCATTCCGCTAGCTGGGAATCTGAGAATCCTAGCACTAGAAAGACCCTTGAAAACGCATGGAATCCATTTCTTGGTTTTAGAGAGGACAGTACCCCGGCCGCTTCAGATGGAAATAAGATGATAATAAGCTGAGTGAAGTTAGAGCCCCCAGATAGAAAACTACTTTTCTGCAGTTCACATATCTGTGCTTTGCAAAGTAAAAATCAGAAGAAAGTCTAGTGTGTGGCAAGTATAAGAAGTAACTTTCCACTGTAGAGCCAACTCTGACAGATTACTAGAGTCTGCTGAGGTGTGAAAGTGCGAAGTGCCGAGTTAAGCAATTTTAGGCTGCTATGAGCTCATTAGAGGGGGGGATGGGAAACCCTGGGGTTCATTACAGGGGTCACATGGTATAGGAAAAAGGAGCAGAGGCATTTTGCATTTATAGCTCAGGAAAGAGTAAAGTTTCCTCTTGCGCAAGACTTCTCTGTGGCAGCATCAAGGATGCCACAGAAAGACCGTGGGTGCAAGAGCTGCGTCCCCCCCCTCTACACCCCACCCCAGGAAGCTCTGTAACTATCTTTTATCTTGGCTAATAAATTATTATGTTACAAAGTCCCAGAGCTGTGTCTCACAATCTCCACCCTTAGGATGTTCAAGCTAAGTGGCAAGAGAAGAAAAATAGCCTATGGTAGGAGATAAATAAATCCCCATCCAATAGATAGCATTACATCTAAAACTGAAAGAATAGCATCTAAGTCTTTGAGGACATTTCTAAAGAATCACAGTTTCCTGCACAGGCCAATATGTCTTTTTCCTGGACTTAGATTCTTAACTTCTTCTTATGCAACCTATTCAAGTTGCTTTGACAACTCCAATTCAACCAATCAAAAACAGGGTTTAATCTTATTTTTGCATGAAATACTACTCGTTTAGAGTATTTCAGAATATGTGAGAGCTGTATTGTTTTCTGTCTTCTTTGTTTGTTCGACAAATATTTCTGTGCTCAATGTGTCTTTGTAACCGGTAGGTCTCAAAAGTGGTCAACACAGCAAGGAAGGTCCTTCCCTCGTGGACAAAATGAGCACATCACAGAGCTGTAGGAGGCGACAGTGATGCCATGTGCTTTGTGAATCGTGCTCTGGAGTTATGCAACAGGGAGGCCCATCTTATTTCTAGAGAGAAGGCTAGGAAATAATACCAGCCTGAGTGGCAGAGAAAGAGAACGGGGAGCCCTTGGTTAGAGATAACGAGCAAGGAGATGGTGGCAAGAGTGAGTCCAGAAAGGAGGGGCTACACATCAGGGTTGAGCTGGCAGTCACGGTCATGCTCAGGGATTGTGTGTGTGTAGATAGGACACTGGGGAACCAATGTAGGGCTTCTGTGTTATGTCGCCAGCCCTTTATATGCTTATCTTTTAATTTGAGATAGAGCTTCACTAAATTGGTAAATTGTTCACCTTGGACTCACCCATGTGATCTTCCTTGCTAGGACTCTCATAGTGCTGGGATTACAGGCCTGCACCACCACACCCAGTGAGGACTGCAACTCTATTCTGTTTGTGTGAAGCTGTTGGAGGCTGCAGGTAGGGAGTTGTGGGATGATGGTCTTTACTCGCATCTTTCTTTACCACCTGCCTGTCTTAGAATCTAGGACCCCTTGTCTTCATCTGGGTGATCAGCCAGCTATGTTTATTCAGTTAAGTATCTCTCAAACTGCCCTCTCTCTTCTTTTTCAGTGCCTTGGTCCTTTGTCACCTAAACTGTCCTGAGGTGTTTCTCTAGTCTCTCCCAGTACTCTCCAACTCTGCCATGACCACCCAAACTAAGGTCCTCTACCTAGAGATGTTGACTGGGCCTTTGCCCAATGGTTAGGTTCTGATCTAAGCACTGTTCCTACTTTGCTGTACCCTCCTGTCTTTAGCATGCCTCCTACCTTTAGATACACTACAGCCCTTACTTTACATGTTCATAATTCATATTCTCTTTCACCTCCCAGGAATACCATTTTACACTTGGCAAATGTCAACACATCCTAAGATCCATCCCAAAACTCACTTGCTCTGGGATCAGACCTGTAGAAGGGTGTGGTGCTCTGGGTCTTCTGGAGCACTTGACAAACTGAGATCTGAGTTCTTGGCCATAGCATGGGTGCCCTCATTCTTAGGAAGCCCTTGAGAGCAGAGATCATGGCTTGTGTCTGTGAGAATATAGGGGTCCAAGCAGATGCCCAAGAATTATTGAACTCGGGAAATGCATTCCATGTCCCACAGGGACCTCTACAAAAAGGGATCATTTTCTATGGCATTTTGGGGTGACCTCTGTGGTGAAGCATTTAGTAGCGACAGTGCTTCAAAAGCTGACATCCAAGCTGTTCACCTGGCTACTTAAACTCCAGGCAAGGAGGAGGTGCTGGCCCTCTTTGTTGGCGTCTGTGGAACCCATTGAGTTAAAACAGCCTGTAACAACAACACAAAAAAGACTAGATAATCGGCAGTCATCAGGCCATTTGACAAGTCAAGATAATGATGAGGTGAGTTTAACAGAATATTGAACAGATACAACCATCACACAAACTCACATAACTGACTACTATCATGATCTGAAAAAAAAAACCATGAAGTCTACAGCCACTCCATGATTACACTCAAGAAGGACCTCACATAAATACATAAAAAGAATCTATCAAAATAACCAGTGGAACTAATAGCAAGCTACATCCTCAAATTTCCGCCTCTCCCCTTTTTAACAGCATCTATAAAATACCATCTAGAACAGAGTAAATGATTACTGGTAAGTGATAGTTATTTGGATTATAATAGTCAATATTTACTCAGTAAGAGTCTGGATGGAATGATAAAAATGAAAATGTGGTGCCTAAACTCAGGAGACAATGTAACAGGGCAGGGGAGAAACGATACAGAGTCTTATTATCTGAAAGAACCTTGAAAAGGGTAGAGCACAACTTCCCTTGTTTAGAGCTGGGGAAGCGTAGGCTAAGGTTAAGAAAAAGGTTTATGGCTGCTCAGCTTGCTGACAGAAAGGTAGAGACTAGAATGCACAGACACAAGGAACTCTAGTGCAAGAAGGACCAGGGTGAGGACTGCTGGGCGGGTTTAGAAAACAAAGCCCAGAACACGGAGGAGTGTATCCCACCTGGAGGCTGAGAAATGCAGGAGGAAGCTCGTCAACAGGAGTTGGAGGTGTAGATGGGATTTTGACAAACTTGGAGGAAGGACACCCTGAAGCTCTGACAGGTAAACCAAGCACAAGAGAAGCGAAGAGAAGGCTGGGCTCATGAGGCTCCAATGAGTGTTTTCCACATGCGACCTTCAGGGTGAACTCACGCAGGGAGGCTCCGCTCCACTTCTCAGCGTGCCCAGGCAGGCCTTTATGATAACCACCACTGTCGTGTCTTACCTGGACTGTATCATTATCTCCACTTTGGATACTCTGTACATTCTTCAGCTTCCACTCATGTGAACTTTTAAACATGTGAATTAGATCACATCATTCATCTGTTTGTGGTTTCCACTTTCTTCTCACTGTATTTAGCACAACATCTCGATTCTTTTTCACTTCATGAAGTCTCCCATATAGAACAATATGTGTAAGGCTGAACTTGGCTGGTACAAACATCTCACTTGTGACACTCTGAATATCCTTTCTGTGACTCAAATATGCCAATGCATCCACATGCCCAGAATCTGCATCTGCTTTGTCCCCGGCATAGAAAACTTTACCTGCAGTCTTCACACAGTTGGCTGCTTCTGTGCTCAGCTCAGTGAAGCCATTCCTTCTTCCTCAAGTGGCACCTACTTCCCCTTTGCTGCATCCCAGACACTGTTACATCTGTTTCCTTCATGGAATGTATCCCAGAGTAACTCAGCTTAAGAGAAGGGATTATTTAATGTATTACTGGGAAAACTGATGGCTTATATGGGAAAAAGATTAAAGTTAGATTCCCTATCTCATACCATATACCTGGGAGATAAACCATCTAAATATAAAGAACTAAAGAGTAAACTTTTTCAGGAAAATATCTTCATGACCACTGGATGAGAAGCATCTGTGTCCCCGAAACCAGTATTTCTACTACTGAAAATAACAATAACCACAGAGCAAAAGATTGACAACCATGACAACAAGAAAATTTAAAATTTCTGTTCATGAGAAGTAGCACAGGGTGAATGTATTTTCTAATCAACCAATTTTTTTGTTTTGTTTTGTTTTTTGAGACAGGGTCTCGCTTTGTAGTTCAGGCTGGCTCTGAGCTCACTCTGTAGCCCAGGCAAGCCTCGAACTCAGCAATCCTCCTGTCTCTGCCTCCCGAGTGCTGGGATTACAGGCGTGAGCCACCATGCCTGGCACTGTGGTATGTGGTATTGATTGCTGGTTGGCATGAGTCTCCACACCCAGCATTGTATGTGGTTACCAGGGATCGAACTCAGGACCTTGCGCTTGAGAGACAGGCGCCGGAACCACTGAGCTAACCCTCCGGCCCAACCAATGAATGTTTTAGTAATTAAAATAATTAAAGAACTTGAAAACCAAGGTGAGCAAAAGCAACTCAACAGGAAATGGGTGAAGTGCAAAGACAGAAACTTCACAGGACAGGACACATGAATGTCTAACTAAAAGAAGGACCATAGTTACCTTTAGTAGTAAACAGAGAACAAAGAACTAATATCACAGTGAAACATTTTTATACCACTAGATTGGCAAAAAGTTAAGAAAATGCGACATCAAGTTTTGATGAGGATGTAGGCCAGTGGGAACGGAGACATGAGTGTGGAAATGTAAGGTAACATGGTTGCTTTAAAAACCCAATTTGGTATCAAGTTAGAAAGTTAGAAAGGTCTATGTAGCTAAGACTAAAATCCTCCTGGCCTCTTTCAAGGGAAACTGTTGCACATGTACTGTGTGGACATGTCTATGTATATTTGCAACACGTTTGTTTAAAATTCTTTAAACAGGAAATAACCCAAATGTCCATACACAGAAGAAATAGTAAATCAATGATAGGATGCTCAAAAAGTAAATACTGTTCAGTCACCACTGTGAGATGCACTGACACACTTCAGTGGGGAATAAATCCACAAAATAAAACAGAAAAAAAATAAATCACAGAAGAAAACAGGCCAAGTAGCCTGTTTTTATAAAATACATAAAATAGGAAAAGGAAAAAGTTGTTGTTTAGAAACATATATGATAAAACCATGAAGCGTGTATCTTCAAAATCAGAACTAAAATGATGGAAAGATCAACATCACAATAATAAGAGGAGGAAAGAGGTGAGGTGGGAATGAGAAAAATAGGCCATGAGTTAATTGCTGAAACTGGGTGATGAATTCAGGGTTTACTGCATATTCTCTCTACTGTTGCACATGGCATTTAAACAATGATCTCTCGGCCTACTTTTAAGTATGTGCATGTACAGATATGTACTTCGTGTACTCTTGTAGAAATGGAGAGGCATGAAAATAAGATGGAGGAAGAGTATACAGAGAAATTCAACTCTGCTGGCCATGTCTGGTCTCCTAATTCGAGTGGAGATTGCGTGGATTTGCTGGTTTTTCCTTCACGATGATGCTCCCATAACCTGCAAAGATGTTCTATATAGACATGTGTGTATGTGTGTGCGTATTTTGTGCGTGATGCTCACTATAATTTAAAAAGTGAACGGAGCAAATAAGAGCAGCGAGACAAGGCAACGTCTGAGGTGAATGGCCAGCCCTCTACTCCCTCCACTCTTGAACTGTACCCAGCAGTGTCCACCCCACTGTACAGAAAGGGAAACTGAGTCTACATGTGGCTCCATGTCCGATGCCACATAGAATATCATTCTGTTGGCTGAGTGAAAGGTGGGGAGAGTCAAGAAAAAAACAGTAGTCAGGGAGCCAGCTCTGGAGTGTGGAACACTGGGAATACAAATGACCATCAGACAGACCAAAATCACCAGAACCATTACTGATGCCCCAGATATGGGCACCATCCTTAAATAGGCCAGCTCCATTTCCTTGCTATTTAAAAAAAAATTCTTTTGAATGTGTATGTGTGTGTGTGTGTATATGTGTGTGTGTGGGTGTGTGTGATATATATATTCATTCTTCATTTAAATTTACTCCTAACTGATAATATAGAAACAAAAATTAGGCTCAGATACCATTCCATGGTACATGGTACAGTGCTACCTCAACATATCAGGCTTTGGTTCATCCTCAGCACCATGAAAGCAATCAAATAAAACATAGAAGTCACAGAGATTTGTGACATCCCAGTATACAGGTACACTGCATAATGTTAAAACCAAGGTGTATAAATATGTCTATCTCCCCAAATATGTGTCATTTCTTTAAGGTGAAAACGTCTCTAACGCCTCTAGCTTTGGGAAATACGCAGTCTATGATGCTTTCTAGAGTGTAATTCCACCCCAAGCCCCCTCTGAAGGGAAGCGTGCCGAGCTGATCCATCCCTTCCTTCCCCGCCCCCTCTCTGAACTCCATTTCTACTTATTCTTTGTTTGTGACCATGGCACAAGCCTCGCCACCAGAGGCCTGAAGCAGGCAGGTAGGAAGAGCCAGCTGAGGGCCTCTGTGCAAGCCAAGTCCCGAGCGGGGCGCTTCTCAGCCCTGCTGACCCCGCACCCCGTTCGCGAGCGTGACCGTGTTCTAAGAACCCCGCTCCTGCCCCGCTGGCCCCAGAAACGCGGGCCGAGTAGGTAACTGTTGCGTGTGCGCGCAGACGGCGTTGGCTTCCTCGCCCTTCCACACCCGGGTTTAATTGCGCTCACAAAGGCCCGGCCCCGTGACTCGCAGCGTCCCATGGGCAGTCACAAAGGCCAAGGAGCCCCAGGTTACGGCTACAATGCGGCCTCCGCTCTCCCCCATTGTGCCCAGCAGCCGCAGTGGTCGCGGAGCCGTCGGGGGTCTTACATATCTCATACGTGCAGCAAAGTGGGGGAACAATGTGACAAATTATGAACAAGCTCTGAGCAGAGGCTGTGGAATTCTTCCTTTTGTCAGCTTCTGTCACGTGCCAGCCGGGCTGCTGGGCCAGGGGAGGAGGCGGGGCGGGGGACGTGGCGGGAGCAGGAGGCCAGCCCGGGCTGCTGGGGACAGCATTGTTCGCTACACTGCGGAATCGC
>PVIC010043661.1:0-15324 GCA_004025085.1 Thryonomys swinderianus
GAGCTCAGCAATCCTCCTGTCTCTGCCTCCCGAGTGCTGGGATAACAGGCATGAGCCACCACGTCCGGCATTGTGGTATACGGTGTTGATTGTTGGTGGGTGTGTCTCCACGCCCAGCATTAAATGTGGTTACCGGGGATCTAATTCAGGACCTTGCGCTTGCGAGGCAGGCGCCAGAACCACTGAGCTAACCCTCCAGCCCCTAAAAGTTAGTTTTTTTTGGAGGAGGGGTTACTAATACTGTCCAGCACATACTAATTGTTTACTATGTCCTAATGGCTTTTTTTTTTTTTTTTGAGCCTGGATCTCACCTTGTAGGCTGTCCTTGAACTCACAGCAGTCCTTCTGCCTCAGCCTCCCAAATGCTGGGTCACAGCCATGTGTCTCTAATACTTTTTTTCTGGTACTAGAATTGAACCCAGGAGCACTCTACCAAAGAGCTAAGACTCTGGCCTTTTTATTTTTTATTTTGAGACAAGATCTTGCTAAGATGGCCAGGCAGGCCTAGAGCTTGCGATCCTCCTGCCTCAGCCTTCTGAGTAGCTGGGATTACAGAAGTGTGCCACTGCTCCCAGCTGTCCTAAACAATTTACCTACACGATTGTGCTTAATTTGTCCTTTTGGTAGCTGCATTTGTTACCTTCAATTTACAGATGAGAAAACTGAGGCTTAGAGAGAAAGATATTTGAATGGAGTCACACAAGCTGTTAGGTGGCAGAAAACTCAGAGACCAACATCCCTGTCTGTGTGGATGGCAATCAATAATGACTACCATGTTCATAGACTGGATTTCAAAACCTTAAGCATTCGCAAACACAGCGCTTAGCAGAAAGCCTTCTGCTGAAACTAGAAGGACACAAGGCACACAGCCCAATTCCTGTATTAGCAGCAAAAAAGAATTCCAGCCCCTCCAGGGGTTTCTCTCTTCCTGCTCTCCAGGGCAGCCTGTGCACTTTCTTTATGCAGATCCCACCCATCTGTGTCTGCAGCTGCTCAGGCTCCTGTCTCCATCATTGGCGCTGCCTCTGGCTCAAAACCTGGGCTGGAAGTGTGTCTTTTTTTCCTCCCCATTGGTTTCGTGCAGCAGTCAATCAATAAATATTTGTTGAATGAATACATGAATGAATGAGTGAATGAATAAACAGCTGTCAAACCAGCCACAGGTAGAAAAGTACACAGAAGTGCTTAGGCAGTAAGCTGTTTGCTAAAATAGTCTTGGCCTGACCAGAATATGAAATTTTAAAATAAGTTGGAGAATGTTTATTTTGTACTAGATATCATATTGTTTCCTTCACATTTCTCACCTGATTTCCTTAATATCATTCATCACTTCCTTACTGTGCCACTAAGTTCAATAATTTAATCTCTCTGATTCTTGTTTTCTGACTTACAAAAGAAAAGTTATATACCATCAAGGTATATCCCACAGGTCGTCCTAAAGATCAAATAAGGTCCCATGGGCATGTAGTCTATAAACCTTACAGTGCTTTCCGATGCCCACATCGTCTTGCATTTATGGTTCTCCTGCTGTGTGTGGCCTTTGTGTGTTGTTGAGAGGACACAAATGCTTAGCTCAAGAATGAAACAGTTGTACCAGGGGTTTAACTCAGTGGTTCCAGCTCCTACCTTGCTAAGTGGAAGGTCTAGAGTTCTATCCCTGGTACTGTAAAGAAAAAGAGCTGGAGACCTAGTTTAGGGTCACCATGCCTTCTTCACAAGGTCTTGGGAAAATTCAGGAGTCCTTGGGGCCACCAGCCAGAACAAAACAAATCTCTAGCCAGAAAAGGACTTTGATGAAATCAGGGGACTTGTGGCAAGAGAACCCCGGAGCAAGGGAGGCCAGAAGCAGCTGGGACCTACTTTGAGGAAAGTTCCAGAAGCTTCTGGAATGCCTTTGGTCTTCCTCATCACCATTTTTTCTGTCAAGGCTATGTCTAGACTGACAGCCAGCATCCAGATGTGTAATTAAGCTACACAATCACCCTTAAAATGGTCATCACTGAAAGAAAGGTTGGCTGGAGCCATCCCACCAGTCTCAAATGGCACATTCCAGTCAGAAGGCAGCACCCTACTTTCCTTCCCCATCCGCCCTCCACTGAGGCAAAAAAGGGCCAAAAAAAAAAAAAAAAAAAAAAAAAACCTCTGGTGAATTTTCTTTGATTCCTGCTCACCTATTTCCTCCTTGTTGGTATTTACCTGAAAAATAAGAGCACGACATTTGCTCAGGGACTTCTGCCTCCTCAGTGGACAGTTTGGTCTCAGGGGAATGAAACACTGAGCCCAAAGGTGGAGGGTAGATACAGCTGGTCATCTGCTCTTCTCTGCCCTATCTGCTTTCTGTCTGTCATCACCCTCTCCCTCTGAGTATCTGTGAAACTAACAAAACTTTTAAAAATTTCTTCTTCCCAAGTTCTTTGTACTAATTTTTTAGAACTTAAAAAAATTCCCCAGAAAATTGTTTTGGTGGGTTTAGGAACATAAATTTTATTTCTCAGCCCGCATGTAAACATCTCAACCAAGGATCCCTTACCTTTTTTGAAGTGTGCAAAGTCAAATTTCTTCAGCAAAGAGAGAGAGACCTAGTATTTTCCTGGGCCTTCTCGCAAACAGAGGCCCCTTGGACAATATTTACATCTCTGTGTGGGTGAGCTGGGACTGTGTTTGGGGCAGCTGGAAGAAGAGAGGCCTTGACAGATTCCAGGAAGCCTGGACGGGATTGAAGAGCAAATGCGGTGTAACTCGGGCAGAAGGCGCTGCCTTGGTGAAAACGCCTCATGTTTGTAGAGTTCTCCCACAAACCATGCACCGTGCAGCTCTTCCCATTGTACTCTCGGAACTAGCCACGAGATAGAAACTCCTCCTCCAGGCTTATAGATGAGGACACCAGCATGTAGACAGTCTGTCCTAGAACTGGGTAGGATTCTCACCTAAGCCCTCTGACCCCAGACTTTACTCCTCTCTGTAAGGTGTGCCCCAAGCAGCTGGGAATGTGTTAGAAATGCAGATTCCCAATCCTTGTCTTACAGTTTTTGAGTCAGAATTTGCATTTCAACAAGAGCCTTGCAGTCAGGGCATGGGTTTAGTGCTGGTCCCTAGCTCTAAGTGCACTGGTTGCCCTGAGCACCTGCTCTTATTCTGACGCTACTGGACTCTTGATGATGATGATGATGATGATGATGATGATGACCTATCTGAGGCTTAGCCACCGAGCTAGAGAATGAAGATGGGCTCCACTGTTTGTGAGAATTCAATGAAATAAAATATTGTGGGTGATTGGAAATTTAGCAGAACCTTTCTAAATGTCTCTATAGGACGTGTGTGTGTGTGTGTGTGTGTGTGACAGGATGTGGCTTTGTGGTTCAGGCTGGCCCTGAGCTCACTATGCAACCCAAGCAAACCTCAAACTCAGCAATCCTCCTCTCTCTGCCTCCTGGGTGCTGGGATTATAGGCATAAGCCACCACGCCCGGCACTGTGGTATGTGGTACTGATTGCTGGTGGGCCTGATTCACCACCGTTGTTGTATGTAGTTACCAGGATCAAACTCAAGACCTTGCGCTTCCGAGGTAGGTGCCGGAACCACTGAGCTAAATCTCCAGCCCTCTATAGGACATTTAAAAAAAAAGTTTTGCATAAATGTCTCCTGTCTTCAAAATTAGAAGATGAAGAAAACAAAAATTTCTCCTAAAATACACCACCATGAGATAACCTCAGGAATATTTAGTTACATTTGCTTCCAGTGTTTTCCTACACATATGTGCTTGTGTATATACATATATTTTTACCAAATTTGGATCATTCTGTATGTATACATTTGCATCCTGAATTTTTTCTTCCCAGTTACAAAATAGACATTTTAAAAAATAGTTTAAACCAGTGTCTACACAAGCTGCTTTCCAGGGTTTAGACTTTGGATCAGAAAGTTCTTTCCATATTTCCAGTTTTAATTGTTTCAACTGCAATTTAAAGATTAAAATAGGAATTGGCAGCTGGGTGTGGTGGCGCTGGCCTATTATTCCAGCACTCTGAAAGGTTGAGGCAGGAGAATTTAGTTAGTGATTTAGCAAGACTCCATTTCAAAATTTTTAAATTTTTAAAAAGGACTAGGAATGTAGCTCAGTGCAAAAACCCTAGGTACCACACCAAAAATGTGAGTTTTATTGAGATCATATCCGTATGTTCTATTATCTTCCCATAGGTTCTCCTCTCCTTCTTCCTCATTCTTTTTTTTTTTTTTCTTTTTGGAGACAGGGTCTCGCTTTGTAGTTCAGGCTGGCCCTGAGCTCACTATGGTGCCCAGCCAAGCCGCCACGAACGCAGCAATCCTCCTGTCTCTGCCTCCCGAGTGCTGGGATTACAGGCGTGAGCCACCACACCCAGCATTATATGTGGTAACTGGGGTTCGAACTCAGGTCCTTGCGCTTGCGAGGCAGGCGCCGGAACCACTGAGCTAACCCTCCGGCCCCTTCCTCATTCTTTTCTTCTTGTCTAATAATACTCTTCCTTCTACTTTTGTGTCATATTTTTAGGTTTCACATAGTAGTTAAAACATGTGATATTTGTCTTTCTGGGTCTGGTTTACTTCACTCAACAAGATGATCTCTATCTAGATCCATCCATTTTCCTGAAAATGACAAAATTTCATTCCTAATGCCTGAACAATACTCTATTGCCTACATCTGTCACATTTGCTTTATCCATTCATGTGTGGATGAGCACCCAGCCTGGTTCCATATCTCAAGTATCCAGCAGAGAGCTAACTTTAATTTGTTTGGATATATACCAAGGAGTTGATAGCTGGATCAGATAGTAGCTCTATTTTTAGTTTGTACTGATTTCCATAGAGGCTGTACTTATTTACATGCCAACAGCAGTGTAGATTAGAACCCTTGCTTTTTTTTTTTTTTTTTTTTTGAGGCAGGGTCTCACTTTGTAGTTCAGGCTGGCCCTGAGCTCACTATGTAGCCCAGGCAAGCCTCGAACTCGGCAATCCTCCTGTCTCTGCCTCCTGAGTGTTGGGATGACAGGCGTGAGCCACCACGCCCGGCTAGAACCCTTGCTTTTTTGCCATATATGCCAGCATTTATTATTTTGTTTTTGTATTTTGGGGGAGGGGGTAGATCAGTAAACTTTCTTGCTGCTGGACATGATGATGACACCCCAAAGTTTAAAAAACAAAGGTTTAATTTGCCTCATGTTTTAAGGGGATTTAATCTGTTGTTCCTCTAAGGCAGGAACCTCATGGCAGAAGGTGGCTGGGTGCCACAGCAGAGGAACAGTGCCAGGGGGGAAAGGGCAAGTGTCCTGGTCTCAAGACCACACACCTGAAGTGTGCTAAATTTATCACCCAAGTGGGTGGGGGTGCCCAGGACTGACCTCAGAGCCTTCCCAACTTTGTTGGAGCTACGTCTCTGATAATCCTCCTCCTTTTTTGAGATAGAGCCTTGTTAAACTACCCAAGCAGACTCAGATTTGTCCCTCTTGCCTCAGTCTACCAAGTACTGGGATTACAAGCGGTATATCTCACTGCATGTGACTTATTTTTGGTATTCTTTTCTTTTTCTTTGAGATAGGGTCTTGCTTTGTAGTTCAGGCTGGCCCTGATCTCACTATGTTGCCCAGGCGAGCCTTGAATTCATAGCAGTCCTCCTGCCTCTGCCTCTTAAGTGCTGGGATTACAGGTGTGAGCCACTGTGCCCAGCATTTGATCTTTGGTATTCTTTTTTTTTTTTTTTTTTGAGACAGGGTCTCACTTTGTAGTTCAGGCTGGCCCTGAGCTCACTATGGTGCCCAGGCAAAACGCCGCGAACTCAGCAACCCTCCTGTCTCTGCCTCCCGAGCGCTGGGATTACAGGCATGAGCCACCATACCCGGCCCTGTGGTATGTGGTATTGATGGCTGGTGGGCGTGAGTCTCCACGCCCAGCATTGTATGTGGTTACCTGAGATGGAACTCAGGACCTTGCACTTTCGAGGCAAGCGCCGGAACCACTGAGCTAACCCTCCGGCCCCTATTTTATTTTTTAAATTTTTTGAGACACAGTCTTACTTTGCAGTTCCAGGTAGTCATGAACTCATTATGTAGCCCTGGCTGGCCTGGAACTTGCGACAATCCTCCTGCCTCTACCTCCCAAGTGCTGGGATTACAGGTGTGAGCCATCACACCCGGCATTGTGGTATGTGCTACTGGGGATCGAATTTAGGACCTTGTGCTTGTCAGTCAGATGCCCGAACCACTGAGCTAAATCCCCAGACTCCTACTTATCCATTTATTGATTGGGGTGATTGTTTTTTTTTTTGGTGTTAAATTTTTTGAGTCCCCTGTATATCCTATATTTAACCCTCTGTTACAAAAGTAGGTGGCAAAGATTTTCTCCATCTGTACTCTGTATCTTTGCTTTGTTAGTTGTTTCTCCTGCTGCGCAGAAACTTTTTAATCTGATGTGGTCCCATTTGTTTGTCCTTACTATTTTCCTGGAAGTCTTTGCCTCTGGCTATGGCTTCAAGTGTTTTCTTGTAGCATTTTCTAACTTTTAGGTTTTATACCTAGTCTTTGAACCATTTTGAGTTTTTTTGAAAGCGTGAAAGATAGAGATCTAGTTTCAATCTTCTGTAAGTAGATAATCCAGTTTTTCCAGCACCATTTGTTACAGAAGCTGTCTTTTCTCCAATATATATTTTTGGCTTCTTTGTCCAAAATCAGATGGCTGTTATTGCGTGTCTCGTTTCTGGGTCCTCTAACCTGGCCCACTGGTCAATGGGTCTCTTTCTGGGCCAGTACTGTGACTTTGTAGTATAGTTTGAATGCAGGCACTGTGATTCCTCCAGCCTTGCTCTTTTTGCTTGGTGTGCTTTGGTTATTGTGGATCTTTTGTGTGTTCGTAGGTTTGTTTTCAAATCTTTATAGCCCAGTTTTCAGCAGTTGGCCTGGCCGGAGTAGGTGTCCAATAAATGTGAACAGAGAAATGAATTAGTGGCTTAATATGAGATGTAGCGAGTGAACCAGTGAACTGGAGATTGTGGGCAGCTGCTTTATAATATAAATGTCTTCCAGTCCTACGGAGAAGCAGGCAGGGGGCTGGGGCTTAGGTAGCAGCTGCTTGTCCCTCCACCGCACGCCCCTCAGCCCTCCCCTGAGCCCTGATGGACAGGGACACTCTGCTTCAGGGTCCTCCCTGGCCCCCAAACCACCTTTCGCTGCTCCAACACAAGTGCAGCTAGTGAGCGTGCCTCCCCCTCCCCCCACTTCAGAGGCTACTGTTGCCTTTTTGAGGAACATAAAGGCACCCTGGAGTGGCTAAAATCAGGAAATAAAGGGTCTGGGCCAGGTATTTGCATTCCCACCCTTCACAGCAAGGCTTCCAGAAGACTCCCTGGTTTCAGCCCCACCCTTACTGACACAGGCCTGAGGCAAGAGATACCGGAATAGCACTTCTCAGGCACCCATCGCTTTTAGTCTGCTAGGGATCCTCCTTTGTACTGCCCCCTGGGCTGCAGCTCGGGTCCTGTTAAAACAAGACCAGCTTCGGTGTTCTGGTAAATCTGCATGCGATTTATTTCTCAGTAGTGTGGGCTGCAAAAGTCCTGCAAGTCTCTTTGAGATTTTTTTTTTTAATCCTGAATAGTGCGGACAGAGTGTCAGTTTCTAAAGAAAAATAAGTAAACACTCAAGAACTGTGCATACCAAAGAGCATGGAGACCAGCAGCCTATGAAGACCAGCACCCAGAAGACTCGACCTATGGTGTCGAGCACAAGCAAGCTGGCGTGAGAGGATGACTCCTGGCCAACCTGGGGAATTTAGCAAACCTGGTCTCAAAATTTTAAAAAAGACTGAAAAGGGCTGGGATGTAGCTCAGGGGCAGAGCTCCCCAGGGTTTGATCCTTGGTACCTCAAAACAAGCAATGGAGACAGAGAAGTCTATGGGATCTTCCCTTGGAGACTTTCTGATGGTGACATTATGCCCTCAGCAGAGGTGACACTATCTGTCATAGAAACAGTGCCCTTCTCACCTGGCGGCCTCCCCTGGGCAGGGCTGGTGGAAAGCAGATGACAGGAGCGTGGAACACGGGAGCAGAGGGGCCCAGGAAGCTCTGGCTGCTTCCATCTTCTTAGCTGTCCAGGTGATGGCTAAGAAGGGAGAGGCAGGCTTAACCTTTCTTACCACCTTCCTGCTACCTGCTCAGGACAAATGGCTTCCACCACTGTCTCCCTGCAGGGGCCTCCTCAGAGCCCCCATTTTGACCTGCTCATGCCTCGGTACCTGTAGGCCCCTCCCTCAGCCAGAGCCGCCACTTCTCCATTCCGAAGCCTCTTCTGGCTCTGAGAAGAACCACACGGCCCATACAGGGCGCTGTCAGAGCGGACCCTCCTGCAACCTTCCTGAGTGCGACTCCTGTGACAGCGCTCTCTCCTTGCTCACTCCGCTCTAGCCCACTGGCCTCCTGGTTGTTCCTCAACCTCTGCCTCTCAGGGCCTTTGCCCTTGCGGCTCCCTCTGGCTGAGTGAATCCCTGTGCCCCTCCCCCAGCCTTCCCTCTCCTGTCTTATTTCCTTTTATTTATTTATTAAAAAAATTTTTTTTAATTTTTTGAGCCAGGGTCTTGCTTTGTAGTTCAGGCTGGCCCTGAGCTCACTATGTAGACTAGGCCAGCCTTGAACTCAGCAATCCTCCTGCCTCTGCCTCCCGAGTGCTGGGATGACAGGCCACCGCGGCCGGCTCTTCTTGCCTTTTTAAAATGGAGTCTCACTATGTCCTCCAGCCTAGCACTGAACTCTTAGGTTTAGCAGTTCTCCTCCGTTCAGCTTCCCTGGTAGCTGGGATTGCAGGACTGTGCCCAGCCTCTCTTCACTGCTTTCGGGTCCTTAGCCTCACCTAAGAACTCCTCAAATAAAAGCCTCCCCGACTTAATTTTTCTAGAGCACCTCTCATGATATTCTGTACATCTGCTGATCCCCTGTCCAACTAGAATAAAAACTCCATGCAATTAAAGATACTCGTTAAGTTTTATTCACTGCTCTTTAGTGCCTAGAATGTTGTCTGAATCCTATTTTTTTAAGTGAATAGTGAATAAATCTTAACAACAGTGATACAATTTATTTAGATTTTCTTTTACAGTTCCATTACCATTATTCCAATACAGTATTCCTATTTTTTTATTACAGAATTTTTTGTTTCAAAGGAAAATCCCAAGTCAGAATGACTAGTCAGTCGTAAATTCTGAAGTGTAATAAAACATGTAATGATTTTTTTCATTTGCTCCACAAATAAGGCTACGCAATAGTTGGGATGTGATTCCGCCTCTGCCTGAGTTTCCTGGCTTATTTCAAGGAGACAAAAATATCCTAAGTGTGTGGACGGAGAATATTGGCCTATAGGGTTCAGATTTAGCCAGTGGATTTTGGGGACAGTGTGTGGACTGAAAAATTAAACCCTAACTTCGGGGTGCCAGGGATTTGAGAGCCCTTCTCTAACCTCAACTTCTAGGAAACATTTAAAACTCCATTGAATTTCAAGCCAACCAACACAACAGGTTGTTTGTTTAGCTGACCTTTATATTTTAAAAGATCGCCTAACTTCAGTGACAGTGTAACAAGTTTGGCCAGGCAGCGTCCTCTATGTATTTAGGAAGCATGGTTTATACTTAGGTTCAGCAAACCGCCCTGGGAAGCCGCCCCGCAGACCTGTTAGTGCGCCTCTCTCCGGCCCAAGCAATAGCGTGGAGACTCGGTGGGAGCCGCCTGCAGGGCCTGCGGGCATCACCCGGGGCGGCTGGGGAGATCCGGACCAAGTCACCCCCGGAAGCCTGAGCCTGCCGGGAAGGCAGGTCCTCCTTCTGAGAAGTTCTTCAGGGGTCCAACAAAGAGATCTGCCCGGGCAGGAGGACGCCTGGGGGTGGGAAGCAGGCGCCTCGCCTTGCGTAAACCCTCTTTTCTGATTATCTGCTTCAAAAGAAAATTCCTTTTAGGGGCTGAGGGCTGCCGCTCACGGTATGGACTCTCCCGAACTCACAGGCCCCGGTTCCGGCCCGGGCCCTGCAAGTCAGTAAATAAATGAGTGGGATTATTATCAACCTGAAACTATGAGATTTGAGTTTTGTACTGTATTTGCAGTGCAGGGAATTGAACCGGGGGCCATCGCACCGAGCCACACCCAGCTCCCCACTTTCGCCCTTTGTGAAACTAGGTCTCTTTAAGCCTCTGAGTTCCTCAGATTGGGCTCAAATTTGCCGTCCTCCTGCCTGATTACGAGAGTGCCAGCATCACCTTCCATTTCTGCACCTCCTTTTAGAATTGAGACTGTTTGGCTGCCCAGTCGATGACAGTGGCCCCGGGGACCCCCCCTAGGGACAGTGGCCGAGAGGGGTGACATTTTTGGGTGTCACAGCAATGGCTGGGAGGCAGAGTGGACAGTAGGCTAATGCCAAGCCCTGCTCTGCCGTGCAGAGTGTGCCGGAATAATTCTACATGGCCAGTGTCATGTTATATTGGCTCCTCCTATTAATTTCATCCTCCATTTTTATTGTTTTTAAATGCACAAGTCACGTGTAAGTCAAAACAGAAACTCCCCTTCAACCCCTTCCTACTTCTGCTCCACACGCAAAGACACCATGGTTACTAGGAGGGTGCACATTGCTCCAGACCATGGTCTACGCGTGTGTGTTTTTTAATAGCCGCGAGGTGACTAAGGAGGAATTGATGTCCACTTTGCTCTCCAGAGCTTTCTGCCCCACCCACTCCTGAGGAGGGAATGCTCCCGTCTCCCATTCCCGACTTCATCATGTATTCTAACACCGGTCTCACTAGTTTCTTTGTTGTGGTTGTTACTGTGTTTATGTACCAGGGGATCGAACTTGGATCTTTGTGCTTGCAAGTCGGGCGCCAGAACTCCTGAGCTAAATCCCTGGAGGAGACTGTGTGTCATTAAGTCACTGTTTTGCCCAGGCTGGGCTCGAACTTTCAGCCCTCCTGCCTCAGCCTCCCAGAGTGCTGGGATTACAGGCATTTGCCGCCACACTGGCTTCCCCAGGCTTCCGACACACCATCGACCCGCTTCCTCTCCGGAGCCCTCTGCCTGAGGAAGGGCTGGCCCGCTCCCCTCGCCTCTGTGCAGCCGCCGCTCCCCGCCCCCTCTCTCTGCGCTTTGGTCTGGGCTGTTAACCTCCGGGCTTGCTGTCTTCCTCTCTGCTGGACTTCTGTCCTTGTTCTTGCTCACGGCAGTGACGCCCACACAGTGGATGTCGCTGTGACCCGGCCTGTTAGTAACTCATTTCCGGACCCTGGTCCTTACTCCTCTGCTCCCAGTTCAGAGCCACAGCCCTGGCCGTGCCCAGTGTGCCAGCCTTCGGCTCCCAGGTGGAGCTCCCCGGGCTCTGCAGCTATGCCCCCTGCCTCTCCGTGGCTCTCTTCTTTTGCTTCAACGCCCTGCGTCCTTCCCGTCTTCCAGTCTCTGTACTTACTCTCCCTTCATCCAGGAGGGTTTTCTTAAGAGCCCCCCTTAGCTGGCCTGCTCTGACCCTTCGTTCCTCTTGGAGATGTCACCTCTTCAGCGAGCCAGCCCTCCCAGCCCGCCCACAGCGGATGCCCCAGTCACTGTCTTCACTGTGTTGTCATGTGTGTTGTACACATATGAATCACACGTACTTAGCATCTGTTTTGCAGGACGTTAGGCTCTTTCCATCCTTTTACTTTTTATTATTAAAAGATTGATGCAATAACCTTCCTCCTATGTGTATCTCCGTGTGTTCATGCAGGTATTTCTAGTACATTACTGAAGTACAACTGCTCGGGCAGAGAGGACAAACTTGAAAACGTGATAAACATTGCCAAATTGCCTTCCGAAACCAGCCCTGTTACTTTATGCCAGCAAAGCATATGAGAATTCTTGCTTTCCCACATCATGTCCTCCAGCATTATACTTTATCCACCTTTAAAATTTACCAACCTGATAAGCAAACACGCCTCTTTTGAAGTTTATTTTCCTAGCAATGAGATGGTATTTTTGTTTACAGACCAATTTTATTTCATTTTTCTGTCTGAGAATTGCCCAGTCTTATCCTTTGCTTAGTTTTCTGTCAGGATGTTTGACTTTTCATTGTTGATTGATTTGTAGACTCTCCATTTATATTAGGGATAATAACATTTTCAATATAACACATATTTTCTTCTGGTCTGTTATGGATCTTTTAAACTGACAATTTTCTGAGGAGACTCACAGTGTATACTTTCAGGATTTCTTCTGCTTCTTTATTGGTCAGATAAATTTCTTCCGTGTTACTGACTTTGCTCAAGTCTACTCTCCTGTGAGGTCTGATTATCTGTTGATGTGTGTGGAAGGTGGTGTATGGAACAGGACACTCTTGTAGTCCTGCGGGCTCTTCTGACCGGTGAGCTCTTGCTTCAGTAATCATGAGGACAAGAGGCAGCACACCCAGCTGGGTGACCTTTCCTCTCCAGCGACTCCTGGATAGGAGTGACCTGCTCTTCACGGTAGCAAAGGTTACCTGAGGCACGGCCCAAGGAGTGAGAGAAGTGGGTCCTTACTGTCTCAGGGAGTTTCCTGAGGGGATTTTCTTTCTTTTTTTTAACAGCTTTTCCCAAGAATCAAAATCCAGAGGCACCCTGTCACTACAGCTTCTTCAGCTGCTGCTTGTTAACTACTATCTAGTGGATCACTTCTTTCTCTTTCCCCCCATCACCTATTGCCTTTTTTCTTGGGGTTTTTCCTGTTGGGAAAGTTTTTCTTTTCTTTTTTATACAGCAAAACATTTATTAGTACACTTTGGGCAAACATGATAACACTCATCGTAGGGAATTTGCATCTGTCCATGGTATGTCTGTTTTTTTTTTTTTTTTGCTTTTTGAGACAGGGTCTCGCTTTGTAGTTCAGGCTGGCCCTGAGCTCACTATGGTGCCCAGGCAAGCCGCCGCGAACTCAGCAATCCTCCTGTCTCTGCCTCCCGAGTGCTGGGATGACAGGTGTGAGCCACCACGCCCGGCACTGTGGTATGCGGTGTTGATTATTGGTGGGCGTGTCTCCACGCCCAGCATTATATGTGGTTACCGGGGATCGAACTCAGGACCTTGCACTTGCGAGGCAGGCGCTGGAACCACTGAGCTAACCCTCCGGCCCCATGTCTGTTTGTTTTATTCCCCCTTTCCTTAAAGGAAATTTCACTTTTAGGAAAAACACTTCCCCTGAGATGTATAGAGCTGACTCAGTTTCATGAGATTTTTCTGTCCAGCTCACCTTAAAACTCCTCATTGTTCTCATTTCTTGGTGGTATTTCACTCAGTTCCCCACAGTGCCACAGATTTTCATGATGGTTATAGTTCTTCTATGTGATTTAAGTAAGAAACAGATAGAAATACATATGGTTATTCAGCCATCTTGACCCAAAAAATCCCCTCAGAGATGTTGAAATCTTAAAATTCACCATTCTTGCCTTGAAGAAGAATAAGGACTATTTAAAGATAGAATTATGGGGAAGTATAACTGCAGTGAAATTTTTTAAGTTTAAAAAATTCCAGTTTCAGAAATAAAATGGAATTACTTAACTGGAGTCCTTTTTGTTGTTGTTGTTGCTAGAAAGGGGGAAAGATTTATTTTGGTTTATGGCTTCAGAAGTTGCAGTACATGGTGTCACTTCACTTTGCTGCTTCTGGGCTGTGACAGGGAGCACAGGATGGAACAGAATGCTCATCTCTTGAGAGCTGGAGCCAGAGAGAGAGAGAGAGAGAGAGAGAGGAAGGGTGAGGGTAGAGTATACCCCTCAGGGGCATGGCCCCAGTGACCAGGCCCTGCTCCCTAGTTTCCACCATCCTCCAGTATCCATTAAACTATGCGACCATTAACAAATTAATTCCTTTGCAAAGTTAGAGCCCTCTTGAGCCCATTACTTCCCAAAGGCTTCACCTCTGAGTTTCGCTGCAGTGGGCGCCAAGTAGGAATCCTTTTTGGTACATTTCCCAAATGGCTGCCCCACCCAAGCCCTGATCTACATGTTAGTCCCCTTGCCTCACTATGTCACCTCTAGTCTGGAGAAGCGCCAGTCACTGATGGCTCCTGGATTAACAAACATTCCCGAGGTGTGCACTCTTGAGGGTTGGGCAGGCTGGGCTGAGCAGAGGTGGACAAGCTGGCCTCTGGGAAGGAGGCTTCTACAAGGTGCTTGGCTCCATGGGAGGCCAGGCCCATCACGGTCATTTCTGTGTCCATAGAGTCCGCACAGTGCAGGACCCCTTTAATAACTCAAAACACTTCTCAAATTCAGCTTTTGAATTTATGCCCATATCACAAATTTTTAGCAAAACACATGTATTATTATTTTTTTTGTTTTGTTTTGTTTTTGAGACAAGGTCTTGCTTTGTAGTTCGAGCTGGCTCTGAGCTCACTATGTAGTCCAGGCAAGCCTCGAACTCAGCAATCCTCCTGTCTCTGCCTCCCGAGTGCTGGGATGACAGGCATGCGCCACCACGCCCGGCAACACATGTATTATTTTAAACTGCTAAGTTTTGGGGTCATGTTTACAGGGAATGGATAAATAGAATAGATGCACTGTGTTCCTATTACCTAAATGGCAAAAAGCAGGTCTCACTAGGAAAACACAGGTAGGGAAGAGATTCCTGGGCCTGACAAAAGGAACAGCAGCGATTCACCAGCTAACAGTCTGAGATTGGAGCAGCCAAGGGAGCTGGGCACAGGGAGGGACTCTGCCAGGAGGAAGGGTGCCCGTGTCAGGGCCAGGAAGCAGGCTTTCATGCACCCTTTGCACACGAGTTCTGCCCAGTCCTAATAAATTAAGAGTCACCTACACTTCCTAAGCCTTTCTATACTCCAGACCCTGGACAGGCCTCCACATCAGACCCATAACCCCTGTAACTGATCCCATAGTAGGGACTCTTTTCTTTTCTATTTCAGCTATGAGGCAATTGAGACTAGGAGACTTCACGGAACCTCCCAGAGGTCCTGGAGGTAGGAAGTAGCAAAAACCAGTATTTCAACAGAATTCTACTTAATACAATCACAATTCATTACTGAGCTCTTTTAAATTTTTCATTATTTTAATTGTACAAGTTTATTGGTATGATGTGATAATTTAATCTGCATATATCAGATGATAATGATAATGCTTAAATCAAAGCTTGATCAAGCCTTTTTTAAAAATTTGATGAGCGGGCCAGAGGGTTAGCTCAGTGGTTCCGGTGCCTGCCTTGCAAGCGCAAGGACCTGAGTTCAATCCCCAGTAACCACATATAATGCTGGGCGTGGTGGCTCACGCCTGTAATCCCAGCACTCGGGAGGCAGAGACGGGAGGATTGCTGAGTT
>PVIC010043662.1:0-15350 GCA_004025085.1 Thryonomys swinderianus
TTGGTACAATTTATATACATCTCAAAATCACATATAACATTGGGAAATTTGTACCAGTATATGCCACAAGTTAATTCTCATTTTTACCCATATCCCTACCCACTCCCCCCTCCTCCCCCCTTTATACATGCTCTTTTATTTTCTTTCTATATCATATTTATTCCTTCCCCTCATCACATTCCCACACCAAGTTTCCTATGTGTTTGGCTTTTGACTATGTAGTTTTCTAGGAATAAATATATCGATAACATTATTATCGCCAATTCTTATTTCTGATGGTGTGTTGGGCAAATGGATCTCTTTCAAATAAGTCATAATATTCACCTTTAGAGACAGGACAAAGGGCAAAGAAAATGTTTAACAAACATGTAATCATTGTGAAGTAAAGTTATTTAACACTATTAAAATTTCAAAAGTATTACCATTATTAGATATTGTTTTCCAAATAAAATTTTACTCATTGAAATAGTTCTTAATTTCCTGTACTTGTTCTAGTTTTCATGGTTCCTGGGATTCGTCTCATTGCAGCCCATGAAACAGCGCTCCCCTCCCCCACCACGGATGCATGCAAGGTGTGCCTGCCTGTGCATAACACGCTGATTCCAGATTTCTTTTGGCAGAAGGAGAAAAAAGAAAGTACTTGATCCCCTTGGAATTTTATTGCCTTTGGATCAGCCCCTGTTTGGAAAGGATGAATCATCTGGCTCAAGCAGACATATGTCTCCCACCTGACCATTGTTTAAGACTCCTTATGTAGATATGAGATGCATTACAGAATCTGTAATTTAAGAGAAGAAAAGAAAACACTTCTCTGAAATGAAGCATAAGGCTATAAAACAAATACACAGGCAACTTTAAACACTCTTGTCACTCTTTGTAACTTTTTGATTCCCAATCTAGCATTGATAACATGGTATCAACCTAGTACTGAACCTAGGTTTCTTGAGGGTCTTTAGAATTCTATTTCATTTTGTGCCAAAGCCCAAGTACTGAAACAATACTTTCTCTTCTTACTGATGACAACCTTCAGTTAAGCCTCTTATCCCTACAGTTTCTCCACTCTGAATGATTCTAGAATCTCTCAGGAGCAGCAAGACTGATGTGTGGCCTCCAGGGTTGTCTTGTCTATGGAAGCTGAGGAGGGGAGATTGGGAATGGCTGATACAGCTCAGGAGTCTGCTTGGAAAGCATCTTTGGTTTGTGCCTGTTTTTCAGGTGATAATTTTGAGCTGAACGTATGTGTCATCCCATGGGCTTCCATGTCCTCACTGGGAGGTGCCCAGTACAAAATGGAAGGAGCACTAGGTAGACATTCTGAGTTTTGAACTTGTGTTTTTCTTAGGTCCTTTTGCCAGAAGTGTCCCTGCAGCTGAGGACACACTTTTCTGCCTCTTCTTACCTGTGAATACCTTTAAATACTCAGAATGAGACTACTTCTCATAACGTCTGGTCAGCGTGGGGAAACTCCCATTTAGCAGGAGCTAAGGATCGGTTGACTTTGATTCTTTTTATTTTTATTTTTTGGTGGTACCAGGGATCGAGCTCCAACCCTTGCGCTTCCAAGGTAGTTGCGGCACCACTTGACTAAATCCCTGGCCCTAGGATCAATTGACTGATCTCTGCGACCTTGCCTTCCCCTGTCAGTTCGGTCCCCGCTTCACTTGGCCCTCTCCGCTATGCACTTGAAACAGACCCAGTCGGAGCTCGTTTCCTCTCCACTACTCTGACCTCTTCCCTTTGCCTTCTGTCTGTTGATTATCATGGGTGACTTCGTTCATTTCCTCTTTTGCCTTTTCTCCACAGTCCCAGCCTAAGGCAGGGCACATGCCCTCCATGTTTGTGCACTGTTCTCTCTTCCTTCTTCTTCTTTCTGCTTGGCTCGTGTTTGGTGTGCTGTTACAGCAGGCTCTCAGAGAGGGCTTATGTATCCTTGGAGCCATAGCACCTGGTGCTTTTGTCACAATATACTCTGGCTTTAATTACGGACGGTCTTCCCAATCAACCCTGAACTCTCATATTTGGGGGATGCGTTGTGTATGCTGTCTGGAATAGTCTCATCACTCAGCGCAGGTTCTGGAATATATAGTTGGTATCCAGTAAATACTGAATAAGACAGTCAGTGGTTGAATTGATTCCATAGGCTTAGGTAGTGATGTCAGGATCTTGTATAAAGAGATGTTTTTTTCTCTTATTGTGAATGGCTGTTGATCTGTTGGGTTGTTTACTGAGAAGAAATTAACATAGAAGAGTTTCTTGTTCTACTGTATGAACACATGTATGGAATCTTTTTTCGTGTGTATGGTACTGGGGATCGAACTCGGGCCCTTGTGTTTCTAAGGTAGGTGCCATACCACTGGAGCTAAATCCCTGGCCCTTATGTTTGGAATCTTTCGTCAAAGCCATCTTTGAAAAGCCAATTCTCCCAGCTGAGTGTATTCATGTACATGCACTGTGCTATGAAATCTGTTGCCAGAGCCTGCAGTTTCATGGCTCTCGTACAGTTCCAGTCTCTTGATCCGACTTCAGAAAGCAGTGGTGTGAGAAAACACTTAGCACCAGATCTTCCTCCTAAGATGCTCTCTGCTGTTTCCAGCTGTGTCCTGATTGATGAGGTGGCTGATTTGGCGCCCGTCTGCCATGATTTCATGTTCTCTGCTCCACAGATCCTCTTCTTTTCTGTGCACCATCTGTTCCTCCTCACAGTAGGAGCCCTTCTAACAGTTTCCCTGAGAAGCCTAACTATGTATATGTCTTCTCTGGAGGCTCCTTGAGTTCCTGTCCCCAGAAGCTTACCCATTTCCTGAGGTGACTGTTTGATCCTGTCAGGAGCCATAAAGGCAATGAGACCAGCTCTGTGGTGAGGCCAGCAGCTGCTGCAGAGCCCACACTGCCCTGAGGGTCAGTGGCAGGCACGCGCTATGGAGTGCTAAGGAGAGAGCATTGCACTGGGTCATGTGTGGACCTAGCCGAACCGGAGAGAGGAAGGAGTGTGGTGGAAGATATAAGCTTCAGGTCTAAAGAGGAATAGAGCAATATGGGAGATGGTGGGAAGTGAAATTAAAAATAGGACAGTGAGAGAAGTCCAAAGTCCATGTCATGTGAGGGCCATGAAGAATGGAAGAAAGTTAACCCAGAGGACACATAGTTCCAAGGAGCTTTTTAGGCACTTAACATATGAAAGCTCATCATCTTCATATCAACCCTATAAGGTGGTTGTAATTATTACTCTTAGTTTTCTCAGATTTGCAGCCCAAGGCAGAGGATGTTTAGGGCAGTTTTAACAAGGTTGATAGTGAGCCAGAGGTAGCGTTAGGATCCTGTCCAGAATGTCTGTGCCCTTAGACCCTGCTCTGCTGCCTTCTGCATCTGTCTCCCATAGAACAGCTCCAGCAGACTGAGACTCGACTCTTGTGCCCTCTAGTGAGTGGGCAGAGGTGCATCCAAAGGCAGATGCTGCAGCAAGGCAAGGAGTGTTAGGCGACAATATGCTTCCTGCTCAGTGTTACCTAGTATGGAGAGGGGTCTCCTTTGGGGCTGTAAGAGCTTCTCCCGGTAGAGTCCAGAGTCACTTGCTCAAGGTACCTGGATATAATTTTAACTTCTCAAGGGACCCTAGACCCGAGAGTGATCAGAATTTAGAGTGTGTGCATTCATTGTTGAAAATGATTCTGTACCATGGTTTCCTTAGCCCCCACACCACCGGTGTGTTTGTGTGCATGATTCCTTGATGCATGGGCTGCCTATACTTTGTGGGATGTTTAGCAGCAAATCTGGCCTCTGTCCACTAGATTTAGTAGGAGGTTCCTCTGTTCTCCCCAGGAGCAAAAAGCCAAAAATGGCTCCAGACACTGCCATGTGCCCTGTAGGTCAGAATGGGTCCTGATTGAGCATAACCACTCAGGATACGCTTCTCTTCTCCCTGAGGATCCTGTATTACTGCCTTAATGACATAACCCCCCAGGGGTTCACACGAGGCCTTGAGGTTGCCTGACTTTGTCATTTCCTTCATCAGTGTGGTAATCTGAAGCTTGACCTGTTTTACTTTTAAAGCTTTGTCTTAGTTACTTCTCTCATTGCAAAGGTGAAATGTGCAGCATCCAGAGTTAAAAGAGGAAAGGTTTCAGTCCATAGTCAGCTGGTCCCAAGTTGAGGTGGCACTGCAGAAGGTCTTTGCAGAGAAGAAACAGTCTATGGCAAGGCAGGGCAGGCAGATGACAGCAAAACTACGTTTTTTAAATCTCTTTATATTCCATCCAGGCTACATGTGTTTTGGGTGGTACCAGCCACAACCAAGGTGAACCACTCTTAATCCCATTCCTGATGCAGCCACCTTCAAAAGTCCCTGCCTGTGGTGGAATGAGGATTTGGGGGGCATCTTCATACAAGCCATAACATCTCACCCTGACTCCCCAAAGACTCATGTGCATACCTTTAAGAAAACAGCTTTAATTCCATCTCTAGTAGTTGCCGAAGTCCTAACAGTTTTAGCATCACTGAAAAGTTCAAGTCCAAAGTTAAGGCAAACTCTTAGGTACGAACCTTGTACAGATGAAAGTTAAATACTTCCAGTATATAATGGCTCGAGATAACCATTCCCATTCTGAAAGGTGAAAATAGGGGAATAAAAAGAAATGAGGGCAAAGCAAGTCTAAGATATGGCAGGGGATACATTAAGTCCTGTAGTATCATGTCCAGTATCCATGGTAATGTGTTGTAAGATGTTAACTCCAAAGGGCTTGGGGTTCTGCCTCTAAGGCTCTATTGATGGTTCTAACTCTCACATCTTCTCTTTTGGGGCTGCTTTGCTCACTCTTTGCAGCTTTCCTCAGATGATCCACACTCATGCCTTCTCTCTCCATCCTTCTGGGATCTTCATTGCAGCTCAGCTTCACACTCACAGCTTTACTAGCTGCCCTCCCAAGATCACACTGTTTGGCTTCTCAGGCCTTCTTCTGAAATACTGCTGGAAGCTTTTGTGACCCCACAACTCTTGCATTCTGCATTCACTGAAAATTAGCACACTGTGAATGATGCTAGAGACAGTAGCCAGGTTTCTTTTTTCTTGGCTGTGGGGGTCAAATGCCTAGATTGCTGGGCACTATTAACTCAATTGTAAGGAGCAAATTCTGGAACATGGTGCTCTGGGGTTCTCTTTTCAAAGCAGACTTTCACCTGTGCAATTTTGAGGCTGGAAGAGTGGAGTCCTGCTGGTTCTTGTGTTATCCTTAGTCCATCTTTTCTAATGTCCTATTCTTTCTTAGTAACTAGTCTTTCCTAGCAACCAGTCTCCGCTCCATCTTTGCAGTGCATCACTTTACTGGAGCTTCCTTTCTGGTGAAATTAAAAATGCTTTAAATCATTCTTCTAGGCTGTTTGCTCTTGATTCTCAATATAGATCTGGCTAAAAGCTCCCAACTGTAATCGTGCTACTGCCTCAACGTTAGACTGCCTTGAAATTTCTTCTACAAATTAGTCTGCTGCCTTAAGTCTCAAACTCAAGCAAAGTCACTAGATATGAGCAAAATGCCAACAAATTTTTTGCCAAAGCATAATACATATACTCTGGAGTCCAACAGCCAATGAAATTGTTGTTTCTAGGTAAAATCTCTTGAGCCTGGTCCTTACAAGCTGAATTTCTATCATCGTTTTCATTTTCTGAAATCTCCCTCCAAGTACAGCTTAAAGCATTCCAGGGCTGCTGCTTCAGCTGGCATCTCCAGACTTTTCGAAACTTTTTCCACAAGCCAGTTCCAAAGGTTCCTGAACCACATGACCAGGTATTTCACAGAAACAATCCCATTCTTGGTACCAAAATCTGTTTTAGTTACTTTTCTGGTTGCTGAGACAAAATACACAACATCCAACATTCAAGGAGGAAAGGTTTATTTTATTTTATTTTATTTTTTGGAGACAGGGTCTCGCGTTGTAGTTCAGGCTGGCCCTGAGCTCACTATGGTGCCCAGGCAAGCTGCCGCGAACTCAGCAATCCTCCTGTCTCTGCCTCCCGAGTGCTGGGATGACAGGCATGAGCCACCACGTCCGGCATTGTGGTATGTGGTGTTGATTATTGGTGGGCGTGTCTCCACGCCCAGCATTCTATGTGGTTACCGGGGATCGAACTCAGGTCCTTGCACTTGCGAGGCAGGCCCTGGAACCACTGAGCTAACCCTCCGGCCCGGAAAGGTTTATTTTTGAGTCACAGTTTCAGTTCATAGTCAGCTGGCTCCAAGGCAGGGTGGCATGGCAGAGGGGCATCGTAGAGGAGAAGTAGTCCATGGCACAGCAGGGCAGGCAGAAGGCAGCAAAGTAGCAAAACAGCTTCATTCTGTCCTTTTATATTCTATCCAGGCTACCTACCTTTTGGGTGGTAATAGCCACACCCAGAGTGGGGCACCCTTAACCTCAGCATCGTACTCTTAATCCCAGCATCACACACTCTAATCCACCTACCTTCAAAATTTCCTATTTAGGGAATTTCATGAGGGCTTGGGGACATCAAGATAAAAGCCATAATAAATTTCCTGGGGAAATAGTGAGGAAATTACTTCTATTGGTATTATAGGATGATCTCACCTTAATTATAAACAAACAATTACATTTTCAATTTTAATTTTAAGAAGTGGTGAAGTTTCGTAAGGATATAAAGTGAGGGGCAAAGTGTGGTATTGTTGAAACTGGATTAAGGTTTTCTTTTCCTTTCTGTTCACTTACATTTATGACCTGGACTTTTTTTCTCTATAATGAGCACATTTTGCTTTTATAAGAGATATAAATCTCATTCTACCTTCAAATATTTCAGTACATTTATTAGGGAGGTCAAGTCATGGGCTTTGGAGCCAGTCTGTTTGTATTTGAGTATTGCCCTTAGCTTTCTGTGTATCGCCATTTTAGACTACTCTTCCCATTTAAAAAGTAGTATCACATGAACAGATTTAGAAACTGGGAAAACTTTTCCAAAATTCTGTCACCACATCTAGCTTCAAGATTGGAGTTTTGTTGCTGTCTTTCCCACTGTCTCATGCTTTTTTTTTTTTACATAGCTTTAATTATAGACGTAATATATGTACTTGTATAACATGAATATTTACTATTTCAACTGCAGATTTCTGTGATAGTACACAGTTGTGTAGGCATTGCTTGAAGTATTTTCTGACACTATAGCATAGTATTTGTGGACAGAAGCCAGGCTTGTTCAGTGGGTTGTTTAATTCATGTCTCTGTCATATACCTGAGTCAGTCACACTCTGCTTTGCATACTGTGAGATATTTATTATATTTTTACATTACTAATTATTAAATATCTTTAAACTTGACACTATTTTTAATCCACAGGTCATGGAGGAATGTGGGCCCTTCATTAAGAAGTCTAACAACAGCATAGTATATATAGAGAAAATTAGTGTCATTCATTCTACTCTATGATACTTATATGTGATAAAGTTCTTTCCAGTTAAGTGTCTGTCCTTCCTTGTTTAATCAGGGAAATTGTCATTTATTGATAGACTATCTAGAAAAATTGTGTTACAATTTACACTTATAGAACCATCTCTAAGAAGAATGAATCATTTTAGGTCCTGCCCCAAGTTTGATACACACACACACACACACACACACACACACACACACACAACCGATTACATATTATACATGCAGCAGTTGCTAAAGGGCATTGTGAGTTCTGATGCTATGTGAGTGTGAGGCAGATCTCATTGCTCTTCACCCAGCAGGGACCTTTTCTGGGTCTCCTGCTATTCTTAGGTAGAACACAGGGGTCCTTAACCTATGCCCACAGCCTTGGAAAGAATTCAAGAGACTGTGGACTTAACTAGGGAAGAAGGAGAATATTTTATTTTCAGTACTCTCTAACCAAAATTTATTATTTTCCTAGCTTACACATGTAGACAACAAGCCGCGAGGGTGCCTATGAGTTTGCCGCCAACAGAAATCAGACGTTTTTACATCATGTTGTAGCCATGCAGATGTCTGTCGTGACCACTAGACCTTGGCCAAAGAATCACCATCAGACCTTACTGTTCGGCACACTGCTGAAGAAGCACCTCGTTTTCTGCATCACATTTTAAACATTTTGAGAACCCAGTTATAGTATAATTGTTTTCCTTCATGTGTGTTTTTGTTTTTGGATAAAAATATTCTGAGAAGGGTTTGTTGGGCTTCCCTAGGTACCAGAGAAATTTGCAACATGCCATGTCACCAAATTCCCATTTTAAAGGCATAGTATGATGTAATAATAAGAACAAATGGATGAATTGATTGATTTTCTTATATTTTCCTGTATTCGTGGCATAGTGGTTCTGCGTGTGTGTGTGTGTGTGTGAACATATGAGAGAAGCAGAACTATTCTCTAAATTTCTTAGTACTCTAGGATTCTTCAAAGCACTTTGGACAAATCCCTCTTTCAAGTTATATGTGGCTTTCTCTTAACTTGCTTCCATTTCTCATCTTCAGGGTTCTGTCTCCCTGATTACCAGCCCAAATGTGAGAGGAAGGAAGGGCTTTCAGTCATAGTTGGGGGCGTGTAGGGAATGGTAGACTCAGACTCTGAGCCCCTAAGTGGCAGAAGCTTCACACGAAGTGGGGGCCCTGTCCTTGTGCCAGATGGCATGAGGAGCTGGCTGGTATCTGGCCCTTTGTGGCCTGGGCTGCCGCTGCCTTATCCACCTTGGAGTGGGTAGGTGGCAGCGCTTGCTTGGAAGGTTGACAGAGTTGCCTGGAAGCAGCTGACACGCGGCCCCGCATTTCACTGGCTCCTGCGCCCTGATTTCCTCATGTGAAGATAAACCAGGAGAAGGATGTTTGGAGACATTTTTTATAGGAGCCCCAGAGTGTTCAAAGAAGTAGACTCAGTGGGAGGTTCATATAAGAGCAGACCTCTGGCTTCTCGTGACAAATGATAGATTGGGTAACTATAATGGGGCTCATCCAAACCCAAAGTGCCTGAAAGGGTAAGAAGTGGCCCAAATCCTAGGATGGGGCAGAAGCTCTGCTGTTTGCTACAGGCTCATACTGGCTGATTACCAGCCCAAATGTGAGAGGGAGGAAGGGCTCCTTCACCCGACAGGCTCAGCCTGGCCTCTATAGGTTTGAGTCAGTGGCACCAAAATGGGTGATTTGTAAGTTCTTTTTGTATCGTAACATTATGATTTTAAAAATACTGGAAAATGTCTTATTTGCTGCGTTTGGTGAAATCTGTCAGAAAAGCATTTGATTCTGAAATTGGTGACACCTCGATGTTATTTTTGCCTCAGGGCAGGAAGGAGGAGCCTTTACTTTGGAGAATGTTCATGGGAAAGTCTGGGGGGCACCTGCTGCTGATGCCCGAGGGCCCATGGGTCCCATGGGCCTGTGAGGTAAGGAGATATTTTACTGAAGGCAGTGGCTGCGGTTGTCCCGGCCCAATCTCTTGGCATCTGCTGTCTGCAGCAGGGAACTCTGTATCTGAACTGCCGCATCTCACAGGGGATGCTTTTGGCCCTGAGAAGAAAGACTCAGGTGTTGGCGCTGCCTTTCAGCAGGAGGGAGGTAGGTTGGTGACAGTGCAGGGTACGTCGGTGTCTCTGAGTTCAGTTTAGAGTTGACAGAGTTGAAGATTCGTGCAGAAGCAGGTTCATAACACTCATTCTGGTGTTTGGCTCTGTGACTACAGCCACCATCGCAGCAGCTGCAGTTAGTATTAGCTGTGAGATTGGGATGGCCCTTGCAGACTCATTCATTGATTACCTCTGAGTTCCAGGATGTCTTGGATGTAGAATTGAAAGGATGTTAGTTAAGTCAGTTAACTGGTGTGGGATCTGGGGAACTAATAGTGTGTACTAATGAAGGTCACGGGTATTATTCACAGCAGTTTTATTTACAGTAGGATTAGGGAATTCAGACAAAAGATCTAAGAACTGTTTATAATGCGTTCCTTTTTGGGTCTCCCTATATTGGCCTTTAGCTTCTAAGTGTGCCCATTCATTACATGGACAAGTGAGCGAGTCCCCTTAAGTTTCCTGTAACTTGATTGTACCAGCTCCCAAGTATCTAGCTTGCGAATTATCCCTAGCCACGTTGTAACCCAGGGTTTCATCTAGCTGTGGTATATCTGCTCTTAAATGGCAATGTGGTGATTTAGTGTGCTGGGCTCCTCCTACCTTGCTTGAGGGCTGAATGCCAAGGATTTAAGTCCTGAGAGGATGGTGGCACTGCCTGAGGGAGTGTGGGCCCTGGAGTCACTGGGTGGAAGGCAGTGTGGTGACGAAGATCGCCCTCGTGAGGTGGTTATGTGAAGAGCCATAACTCTCCTGCCTTAGGCCACTGAGATTCTGGGATATTTGTAGTACAGTAGCTTGAATCCGTTGAAGAAATGAAGCACCTGCTAGTGCTATGACCTCAGCTAGGTTACTTGATCTCTTTGTGGTTTAGTTCCCCAACCTGTGAACTGAGGGAAATGATACCTACTTTACCCAAAGTAAATGCCCAGTAAATGACAGCTGATTCCTCATTCTTATTAATAATAAATTGCTGTTGTTGTTCTGCTGATCCACAGAGAGCAAGGAAGAGGAATTATTTCCACTGTAGCATCAGAAATTGTGTTTTAAAGAAGTCGACTGCAGAAAGCAATGTATATCAAGTAGTGCAGACTAAAGGTTACTACCAGTAACCTTTTATCATTTGCATTTTGGCTGTAATTAAATTTGTTGTTGGATATAAAAGACTCAGATGTTACAGTGAGATTTTTGTTCCATGACACAGGAACTCCTGAAATCACTGTTTCAGCTTCTGTGTTGTGAGGTTTGTGTCCATTATGAATATTAACATGTAAGAGTCTGAGATCTCCATGGATTCATCCAGAAAACATTCAAGAGTTGAGTTTTTAAAAATATATATGGAAACTGATTTTGTTCAATGAACAGATGAATTTCTTAGTCTTAAAACTATCAGAACAAGGTCGTTTCTATCAATAGCTGGTTTAGTCATTTGCCTGTGACCTTCCTTTATCTAAAACAGGAATGTAATACTGCATTCTTAGTTTTATCATCGCAGATCTAAAATTGATCAGTTACGTTTGTCTGATTGTCTGTGTTGGACAGTAAAGGCTTATGAGACCTAACAAGATGAGAAAGAAAGGAGAAAAGACAGTGAAACGGAGAGGAGAAATAGTAGCCTTTTAATTCACCAGTTGACAGTCTGGAGGTAGGAGATGTCAGAGACCACCCTTCGCGGAGCCAGCTGCTTCGCAGGGCAGCCCCTGGCATTTCGAGACTTAGCACACAGCTGGGAGTGGGATTGAGCGCTCTGGGCATCTTGTGGCCGTGCTGTCCTGAGGCACATGTCAGAAAGTACCTTGAGAAGCCACTGAGCCCACACTGCTCTTTCCGCCTAGAGAGAAGCTCTTAAAAACTCTGCCACCTTCGCAGCTCATGATCCATTCCTGTGCTGCCCCACCCCAACAGGGCCAGCCCTGCCCCTGGGAGAAGTCTGTCTGCCTCAGCCCTGCGGAACTGGGAGCTGCACAGCTCACTGCCTTCTCTCAGCTTGCTCCTTCTTCCCCTGGCCCCTTCCTAAGCAAACTCTCTTGTTCTAAGGCACATTTCCTCATGTTCTGGGGGCTTTAACAGAGAAAATTGCACTCCTCAACTTCACTCGATCTGGAAGAGGAAAAGGTTGATAGTGGGTGTTTGTAACCTTGACAACATTTGATTGGCATGCCTATAAGACGTGAATTGTTCATCCAGTATGGAGCTTTCTATGCTCAATAGAAAAGCATTCTCCTGAGGACCAGAGTGCCATGAAGTCAGCTGGCTCTATTGTCATGGTGAAGAAGCAGAGTTCCTAACATCAGCTTAAAAGATTTGGAAGTGTATTTACTTGGAAACATAATTGCTTTGAAGTGTTGTGTGTTGAAGTAACACTTCTGCATGCATAATTGAATTGAGAGGAATACTAAGTACATTTATGTCATAATAAGAAGATGACACTGCCTATAATGCGAGATCAAAAATGGGAGGTAATTAATTTTTATTGCACTATCTTTAGTAAACGTGTATGAAAACTGCCCTCCCTCTCGTGACCCACTTCTGCTAGAGAGAGCTGTTCCCAAAGAGTGTTATGAATGAATGTGTGAAAAACACCGCGGCCCAGAGAAACATTTAGAACTAGTTGGTCTGGTAGGTTATGAATGATGGTTGAGAATCTCTTCTTGTTGCTGAGGTGAAGGGATGACCATTTCCACAGGTCTTAGAACAGGTGTTGGGATTGACTGCTACCTCGTCCATTACTGTCATATTTTTGAGAATTTTAATCTTTATTGTCCTGGGTGTTTCATGTGTTTCGCCTCACTTGATTGTTGCTAGAACAGCATAAAAGTTGGTATCATCCCCTCATTGTAAAGGAAGTGGGCTGATAGAAACTTGTCTCATAGCTGGTAAGTTGTTCCAGGAAGACTTGAACTTGGTACATCTCTCCTGTCTTGGCGACTATCTAACACACACATATTGGTGGTTCTCCTTGGATTTGAACTCTGGCCATTATTCTAAGCCAGTCAGGATCCTGCTTTTAGCACTGCAGCAAGGTTGATGTGCATTCTGTGCTACCCAACTGTGAAACCGTGTGTATTTGTCAGTGTAAGCCCCTCCCACTCTCTCCAGGGTGGCCTGAGGGGCAATTTGTTTACTAATGAAAATAGTAAAACTTTATTTTTATCTTGTGTTTCTCTTATTTCTGTTGGTGTGATTTTTATTTAAACAATTGGTGTTATTCCTGTGTCTAGATGTCCCCCCAGAAGTTCTCATGGGTTGGGGTACTGTCAGAGGTGGCAGGATCTAGAGTGTGTCATGCTGTGATCGAGGGTGTGTGATCACTAAATCAGTCCACCGCTTGGTTTAGCACAGGTTAGGATTGAGGGTCTGAGTGCTACACTCACCCAAGACAGGCAGGCTGCGTAAAATACAAGGGACAAAAGAGGGGTAATATGCTCTCACCTGCCTGATTGCCTCGGACCATCTCCTCTGCGATGCCCCTCTGCCATGTCATGCTGCCTTGGAGCCAGTCAGCTATGGACTGAAACTTGTACGAAGTATGAGGAAATGAACCTTTCTTCCTTTAACTATGGGTGTCAGGTATTTTGTCTCAGCTATGAGAAAAGTAACTAAGACAATTGATTTAACAAAGTTACCTATTGTGCTCTGATGTTTTAAAAGCCAGAGTCCAGGCCCTTCTCCCACCGCAGGCTCCTCCTCAGTGCTGGGACTGAAGGCGTGAGCCACCACACTTGGTTGCACCAGGGCTGTTTTAGAGCTTTTAGGGGTAAGGATAAGACAAAAGGTCAAACCTTACTATGGGAACAGAAGGCACTTCTCCTCTTACGTAACAGACACCTTTGAAGGTTCTGGCTTGGGTTGTCTCTAGGTTGCTTTCCCCGTATTTTATCGGGGAACCTGGGTTTGTGATTTGAAGGGTAGCGCTAGAGCCTGGGCACAGGGCTGGAGAAGCAGGGCTGTGCTGTCAGGGCCTGGGGTTGCAAGTGAGTTCCCGGCCTCTCTTCCCGGTGGGCAGGTCCTTCTGATGCCTGCTCCTCCCCTGGCCTTTCTGTCAGTCCTCCTGTGGGATTCTGTGATTCCTACTCCAGAGATGTAGTTTTAGTTTGAATAAGAAAATTGACCCAAGTGAGCAGTGAAAATGCTTCCGTGCCTTGGCTAATGGTGCTTCCTGTATCCATCTTCTGCATGATTTCCTTGAGCCAACACGTCCAGAGTTCCTCTACCATGTGTGGCTTTTGTCCTAGTTGCTTGTGGTTGGTCAGAAGTCTCCTAACCCGAGCTCCCTCTCCGGCAGCAGTTCCAGGTGGCTCGCTTCTAAACACACAGTTATCAGGTAGAGAAAAAACCAGCGTAAGTGTACAAGCAGCATTAAGTGTCCTGACAGTGAAGTAGTGCTTTTCTCTTCCTGGTGTTTGTGTGAAATGATCTGGCAAAATAGACGCTGCAGAAATAATGCGTTTCTGTGTCTCTCTTCTCAAGTGATAAATGTTCTTGGCTCATTGTGGGATTTCTCGCCAAATGCTGATTCTGCAAACAGAGGGAATGGAAGCCTCAGATGCTCTCTTGTGACAGGGGAATACAGAGTTTCTCAGGCTTGCCTGCCGTCTGTGTCAGGGGTGCTAAGAGGCGGTCTGTGAAGGGCTGTGTTCTGTGGGAGTCTGGGCTGCAGCCGTCTTGCTCAGGCCCCCTTGGCTCCTGTGCCCGCCAAGGGAGAGCAGAGGGAGGAGCAGTGTTGGCGGCTGTTGCACGAAAAGCCTCAGTCAGGAAGGCATGAGTGTGACGGCACAGCCCTGAGAAGAGCCCTCTGTGGCAGAAGGGCAGAGAGAGGGAGCAGGGAGCAGTCAGATCTGGGGTGCCCACTGGGCGGGGCTTTCACAGATGTCCCCAGGCAAGGCTGCAGAGCCTAGGGGTTAAGTACCTCCCTCGAAGTGCACAGCCAGCCCACCCGGCGCTGGGCTGAGTCCTGCTTCCTCCATCCGGGTGTGCTTCCTGGCCCTGTGCACTCCGCCTTTTCCAAAGCACAGCCTGATCCCTGATCCTGCACCCCTACACCTTTCGCTGGCTCCTGGCCCAGCTGGGGGCAAAGTTCAGGCTCTTGGTGACAGCACAGCGCTGGCCTCACCTCCCAGACCGCACCTCCTTTGTTGTCTGTGAGCTGGGGAGGTAGACTAGGAGCAGATCCTTAGCCCCAGGCAGCCTCCTGAGAGTGGCACCTTCTTGCTGGCTGCTCCCCTGGCCTGATGGCTGTCACTGCCTCCTCCTCGCCCAGGGTCCTTCTGGTTTGTTGCATGCTTGCCCATTGGTGATCTGAAGACCACAGGCCTTACTTGACTTGCCATTACATGTTTACCATCTGAACTCGCCTGCATACCAGGGACAGGTATAATGGAGCAAAGACACGGAGCGCTGGAAGTGGAACCCCAAGCCATGCCATCAGTCTTTATCCTGGGTCACCACCATCTCTGTCCCTCTTATGTCCTTCTTTTATGTGATCAGGGACCTGCTAATAACTTTCCTGACTCTTTTTCCCAGCTCAGGAATGACTGCTTTAGATGGAAGAGGAGTAATTAATAGTGTGTCTCTGAAGCCATATAAAGTAGAAGCCTCCGTTGCCTACACAGGTGTGTGGGAGGCCTGCTGGAGGAGGGATGCCAGGCTTTGCCTTGTGCCTTGGAGAGAAGGGACTGGGGTAACCCCATCCGGTTGCGCGTGGGGGCTCTAGGGCTGCCTTCGCAGCATGCTGGCTCCTCTCTCTCTCCAGATCCTTGTGCTTCTTGGAGCTGTGTGTGATGCTTAGGTCTGAGTCTGAGC
>PVIC010043663.1:0-15321 GCA_004025085.1 Thryonomys swinderianus
CTCTACTGTTCCAAAGGAAATTATGACTTTGGCATTTCTCGAGTTATCAAAAGCTTGGAACCTTACAATAAAAAACTGGGAACTGATACCTGGTACTATGCCAAAAGATGCTTTCTCTCCTTATTAGAAAATATGTCAAAGCACATGATAGTGCTTCGCGATAGTGTTATTCAGGAATGTGTACAGTTTCTAGAACAGTGTGAATTTCATGGCAGAAATATACCTGTTGTTATAGAACAGCCACTTGAAGAAGAAAGAATGCATATTGGAAAGAACACAGTCACATATGAGTCCAGGCAGTTGAAAGCTTTGATTTATGAGATTATAGGGTGGAACATGTAGGTACAGCTGGTAATGGCTTTTGTGAAAATTTGTTAAGTGCATTTCGTACTATGTATTTTGCATTTGTCTTTGGCATTTTGATATCTTTTACGTTGAATTTTGCTTACTTAAAATTATAATAGCCTATATTGTGTTTGAGGAATTTTCTATTAAGATACGTAAGGACTGGGCCGGAGGGTTAGCTCAGCGGTTCCGGCGCCTGCCTTGCAAGTGTAAGGTCCTGGGTTCGATCCCCGGAAACCACATACAATGCTGGGCGTGGAGACTCACGCCCACCAGCAATCAATACCACATACCACAGTGCCGGGCATGGTGGCTCACGCCTGTAATCCCAGCACTCAGGAGGCAGTGGCAGGCGGATTGCTGAGTTCGAGGCTTGCCTGGACTACATAGTGAGCTCAGGGCCAGCCTGAACTACAAAGTGAGACCCTGTCTCAAAAAAAAAAAAAAAAAAAAAAAGATACGTAAGGACTGTACACTTTAACCTGAAGCCCATCTGCCACCTTTCTCCTAGTAACAATAACCAGATCCTGACTTGATGTAATAATTGCTTCAGTGACATCTTTGTATAAGCAAGTCATCCTTAATAGCATTTGATACTGGGCTGACAAGAGTATGGCATCAGTCAAATAACTATTGCAGTAATTGCTTTGTAGTCCTTGGTGACTAGTATGTAAAGAGTTGCTAGATCACAGCAGGACCATTTCTCAGTCAGTAAATAAGACAAGTTTTTACCCCCTACATTAACTTGTTCAATAAATTTCATTCTAAGTGTGTTCCTCCAGTTGTTTATGGTCCTTCACTTTCTAAACCTCAGGCAAGCCCAGTCTGGACCTGGATCTAAGCTTTTTAAAAGTGTACTAATCTGGGCTGGAGATTTGGCTCAGTGGTTCCAGCGTCTGCCTCGCAATCGCAAGGTCCCTGGTTCAATCCCCAGTAACCACATAGAACAATACTGGGTGTGGTGCACCCACTGGCAATCAATACCTCATACCACAGATGCCCGGCCTGGTGGCTCAAGCCTGTAATAATCCCAGCACTCAGAAGGCAGAAACAGGAGGATTGCTGAGTTCCAGGCTTGTCTGGGCTACATAGTGAGCTCAGGGCCAGCCTGAACTACAAAGCGAGACCCTGTCTAAAAAAAAAAAGTACTAATCTATAATGAGAATCTTTCCTTGGTTTTCTTCATCATATGAAGTTTGGTGAATGATTTAATTTTTCTTGTACCAACTGGTTAAATCTTAAGCTTTATAATCAACATTTCATTTTCCACTTTTGCTTTTCCAGAATAGATTTTACTTCCCTGTAAATACTGACAAATTGGTAAGTGCATGTTTTCTAATCTGTATAGGAAAAATCAGAACTAAAAGGAAAAATAAAAGACTAAGGTTTAAGTCCCAGATCTTCTATAGCCCACCTGTAAGTCTTAAGAAATTCATATACTCTATGGCTTCTAAATCATTGAAACTACTAGCTGCTCTTTACAGTTATTTTTAATTGTAACATCTCATTCTGTAAATGCCATGTAGATGAAAGTTACCTTTTTTCTTTTATGACCTAGAAATAGTAACACTCAAGAAACAGCATATAGATCTGTATTCAAATGAATATTTTCTGATAGTTTTGCTACCACAAATGTTAGCCCCTCAAGATAGATTTTTTATTATTATTAAATGTTTTAATATTGGTTATTAAGAAATTTGGATTTTTGACATTTATTTATAACTTTATGAATGTGTATTGGACAGACCCTAACACCTGTGGTGATTATTCCCAAATTATTGATTTTGTAAACATTTAGAAACTACAAAATTTCTCTTTCAGTTTACCAAACAATTTAAATCTTTTGGGGAAAGGGGAGATTTTTTTTTTTTTTTGAGACAGGGTCTCACATTGTAGTTCAGGCTGGCCCTGAGCTCACTATGTAGCCCAGGCAAGCCTGGAACTCAGCAATCCTCCTGTCTCTGCCTCCCTAGTGCTGGGATTACAGCGTGAGCCACCACCCCTAGCAAAAGGGGAGATTTTAAAAAAATTCTTCCTCAGGGCCGGAGGGTTAGCTCAGTGGTTCCGGTGCCTGCCTCGCAAGCTCAAGGTCCTGAGTTTGATCCCCGGTAACCACATATAACGCTGGGCGTGGAGACACACCCACCAACAATCAACGCCGCATACCACAATGCTGGACGTGGTGGCTCACGCCTGTAATCCCAGCACTCGGGAGGCAGAGACAGGAGGATTGCTGAGTTCACGGCGGCTTGCTTGGGCACCATAGTGAGCTCAGGGCCAGCCTGAACTACAAAGCAAGACCCTGTCTCAAAACATAAAAAAATAAAATTCTTTCTCAAAATGATAAATTACTCTTCAGTTTGAGAGATTTATTGGGAAGTTATTATTATTTTTTAAGGATAGCAAAGTTATATTAAATGTAAGAAAAGAAACAGGCTCTGTAGAGTGAGTGTGGACCAGGGAAACATAGGGAAGTGAACCCACAGCGTGAGGGCAGACCGCTGTGCAAGAGGGAGTACTGTGGTGTTGGCGGGCTATTAAATGTACATCCCTGCCTCGTCCGGTTATTCTTGAAATAAATAAGGAAATAATCCTCCTGCCTCTGAGGTTAAGGCCTCCAGCTACCAGTCTGCCAGATACCTGGAAACAAAAACAAATGAAGATATAATGGAGATTGAGCTGTATGATTTACTTCCCAACCCACCTGGAGTTTCCTTCACGTCCATGTCTCAGCAGTTAATTGTCTGCTGTTATTAACAGAACGGAAGTAACGGATGGCAGAGGTGGAAGTAGCAGATGCCACAGCTACTTCTGTAACTAACTTAGCAAATCCAGTCTTTACACCCTTGTTTTCTTCAGCGCAAGGTGAAAAGCTCTGCAGTCTTTCCAAAAGGACGAAGCCACAAAGAACTGTCAGATATCTCCAGTTTATAAAGCTTTCCCTTGGGGTGTTTTCTTCTCCTGCCTTCGAAACATTTATGTAAGAGATTGTGGTGTTTACTGCTACAGAATGTATCATAAGATAAGAAATGAAAAATCCATCTTCCTTGCCAACCCTCTTTCCTTTCTCTTTTTATCTTTTCTCTTTTGTCAGTTACAGGGACACTTCTGTCAGAGCTGGCAGCTGAGACCACAACCAGTTATAAAATTTACATACCATACCTTTTGCAGTGTCAGATGAGCTAGCATTATGATTGTCAAGGTGACTTTAGAGACCCTTCAGCCACGGACTTTTGTAAACTGAGATAACATTTCTTGAGAAGTGACTCAAACTGCTAACACCAGAGGAAGATTTAACAGGGTTCTCCAGAAGCACTGGAACTGTATACAGTGCAGTTTGTAGAGTTCATTGAGCTTTATATTTGTAGTAACTCCCCATAGTTTTGAAACTCTGACTTTAATAGAAAGTAACTAAAGTTTTAAAGATATGAAATATTTTTATCATTTAAAATGTTGTGACCTTAGGAATTAAATACACTCACCTCTAGAGAGCACTTGCTTCTTGGTATCCCTAATGTCTTACAAAAATAAAGCTAACCGTTAGCCAGAGGTAATTAATTGATTGACCATACATGATAGTATCTTGAAAAGTAAGTCATTTGAATATGATTATACATGAATCTGATGATTATACATGAAACTGTTGCTAATTGAGGATTGTTTTGGTTAAGTAAATCCACTCTGTTGAATTTAGGTCAAGACTGATCCACCAGGTACTAAAATCCTTTCTACAATATTCTAATGTGTATATGTTAGAAAAGGAATTGTCTTTATAGGGAAAAATGATTAAAAAATTGTTCTATGTACTTTTCTATTATGAAAGAAGCATTTGTTAAGTCTGGCCATAGCTTGACTATAAATATTATTAAGTAAACATGTAAAATGAGCCCAAGTTCTTGTTTAAAAGTAAAATTTGCAGGCCGGAGATTTAGCTCAGTGGTTCCGGCGCCTGCCTCGCAAACGCAAGGTCCTGAGTTCAATCCGGGTAACCACATACAACAATGCTGGGTGTGGTGACTCACACCCACCAGCAATCAATACCACATATCACAGTGCCTGGCATGGTGGCTCACACCTGTAATCCCAGCACTCGGGAGGCAGAGACAGGAGGATTGCTGAGTTCCAGGCTTGCCTGGGCTACACAGTGAGCTCAGGGCCAGCCTGAACTACAAAGTGAGACCCTGTCTCAAAAAAAAAATGAAATTTGCACATTTGTAAGATTGAACATATCAATGGTTGAATATTTTAGTTCAAAGCAATAAATGGCAACATTCAACTGTGCAAATAGGACCTTAAAAAGTATGTGAGGAAACAAGTATTGCCTTCATTATTTTGTTTACATTTATTTTATTTGGAGAAGAAAACGCTTATAATGAAAAACACATGATTAATTAAAAATCTCACTAACAGGACTCTTGAGATCCTGTTATGCCTCAGCAGCAGTTCAGATGCTGGTTGCTTTCCTGGTTGGAATCTATTCTGTGAAAATCTCTTAGTCCTAGTTAATCTAACTTTTCTGAACTAGTCCTATAGTTTATCTATGTACTTCCTAAATGGAAAGAGAGTATGTACATTTTGGAATGTAAGATCCATATTCTATTCTATTTTATTTATTTTATTTTATTTTATTTTATTTTTTTGCTTTTTGGAGACAGGGTCTCGCTTTGTAGTTCAGGCTGGCCCTGAGCTCACTATGGTGCCCAGGCAAGCCGCCGCGAACTCAGCAATCCTCCTGTCTCTGCCTCCCGAGTGCTGGGATTACAGGCGTGAGCCACCACGTCCGGCATTGTGGTATGCGGTATTGATTGTTGGTGGGCATGTCTCCACGCCCAGCATTGTATGTGGTTACCAGGGATCGAACTCAGGTCCTTGCGCTTGCGAGGCAGGAGCTGGAACCACTGAGCTAACCCTCCGGCCCCCCATATTCAATTTTTAAGTCAAGAAGTGTTACAGCAAGAGATGGTTGCATTCGAATGCTGTGTAACAGAAGAAATCTCTAGTGAGGCAATGGCAGAAGTGCAGAATTGAAAAGGATTCTGTCGTGAGGCAAAACCACATATGTCCTTATATATGCTATCATTGCTGTTAATTTTGTATGTTTACGAGAAAAGGAAAAATGTTTTCTGTAATTAGCATTTTTATTTAAGCTTTCTTAAGCTTTCGACAGAATGCTGAAGAGCACAGAAGAGCTATGCGTGCCTTGATCGAGACGCCGAACATAACCTCAGGAAAGAGACCATTTTTGTAACAGTACACCTAAGATTTATAATAAAACAGTTGAAAAATTATAGTTATTTTGTTAATAATAACATGAAATATAAAACGGAAAATCATAATCAAAACCTTCCAAACTTTTTATAGATATGACCTAAATTTTTCTAAATTACAAATTGGGTATAAAGATAAGCATCGGGAATGTACGTGCAAGTAGAGCCTGAGTGATACAGGCCGAGATGAGCTCATTTCCTGACTCAGGAAACTGAGGCTCAGAGAGGCAAACTGACTTTCCCAAGGCCACACAGCCAGATTGGCATATGAAGGCACGCTCTTGATGCTGTACCACGTTCCCTTAGAGCCCGCCCCAAAATGACTCTTATCAGTGTTTAACGTCGCTTCTCCCGCAGCTGTGACTTCTACCGCTTCCATTTCTGCTGATAACTGGTGACTTACGGAACTTTCTCACGATGCATTTTTGGCCTGGCCTCCTTTGCACTGTAGTCCCCCAGGTGAGCTGGCGGTGTCGGGCGCGGGCCCCACGCAGTGTGCGAGAGGGACACGAACTTAGCTGCAGTACAGCCTGGGGCGGTCTCCAAGGTGTCTCGCCCACCTCTGCTTTCATAATTTCTTTTTAAAAATCACTTTGTATGATCTTTCTTCAAGTTTGCTTCTGTTACAGTTCCTGTCCACTGCACGTGTAAAACTAGCTGTCACCTCGTACGTGCCCCTACTTAAAACCGTGGCCCAGAGCGAGCTGTTTGCACTTCTACAGAGTTGGCAGAGCATTTGAGGCCTCGTGAAGCTTTCACTTTACTTGCAAAACCCACTCGAGCCAGGCTGTTCAGCACTTCCCTTCTTCCAGATGACCGATCGCTTCCATTTTGGGGAGAAATAGTTAACAGGGAGCCAAGAACAAGAGTACAGATGGAACCCTGTTATCTCCCTTTTCTCCTTTTTACTACTAATTCTCACTCAGTATGAGAATCAGCCGGTAAACTAAAAAGAATGGAAATGGCCAGGCTCAAATTCGTACAGACTGTACTTCAGTGTAGAGGGGTGGGAGTGGAAGGAAAGGCCACTTTTTAAAAGCCTCCCGCAGATTAATATGTAGCCAAGATGAAGAAGCACTAACTGTTCTTCACAAACCACAGGGCTCGTGTGGAGGCCGCAGGTGGGGCGGATGGGGGCCAGACTGTTTGAGACTAAAATGACCCCGAGGCCTAGTCGGAAAATTATGAAAGGTGAAAAAGTAGAACAGGTCACAGAATCACTGTTTTAAAGCAGTCTGTCTGGGGTATTGTGTTTATATGCATGCATCCTTTGAACCAGTAAAACCTCCAAATGTTTTTCTGAAATACTCAAGAGTTCCTAAATTTCTGGCTTTCATAGAAGGAGTTTGAAAACCCCTGAAGAAGACAGAAACTATGAAATTTTATAATGGAAACCCTTTCAAAGGAGTTGGGAGTTGTCAGAAAATTTGAGAGTATTTTCATACTTTTTTTCTTTAAAGACTCATAAATATCATTTAATATCATTTATTTTGTATGTATTTTCCTCTATCATCTTGTTTTTGACTGAATTGATGTAAGGCAGATTAACAGAAGAAAAGCTACAAATTTTATTTACACATATATATAAGATATCCCACAAGAAAAAAACAAAGAGCTAAGAATGGTAGGCCTAAGTGCTTTTACACCAACTTGAAGAGCGGCAGTTTGGAGAAAGTAACCAGAAAGATGTGTTTCTTTAGTGAGATTTGTTTGTACAAATTCCCTTCCACTTTGACTTCTTGTCTTTGGTGAGGAGAATGTCTTTTTCCTTAGTCTCGGGGCCATCTTTCCCTTAGAAGTTTCAGACTCTGCTTTCAGAAAGAAAAAGGGAAGTCAGAGCTCCCTTCTTGCTGGCCGGTTGTGGTGGAGCATGCCTGTTATCCCAGCACTCTGGAGGCCGAGGCAGGAGAATCACTGCAACTTCAAGAGCAGCCTCAGCTCTGTAATGAGTTCGAGGCCATCCTGGTCTACACAGCAAGACCTTGTCTCAAAAACAAACAGGGCCGGAGATTTAGCTCAGTGGTTCCAGCGCCTGCCTTGCAAGTGCAAGGTTCTGAGTTTGATCCCAGAAACCACATACAATGCTGGGTGTGGTGGCTCATGCCTGTAATCCCAGCACTCAGGAGGCAGAGGCAGGAGGATTGCTGAGATCTAGGCTAGCCTGGGCTACACAGTGAGCTCAGGGCCAGCCTGAACTACAAAGCAAGACCCCGTCTTAAAAACAAACAAACAAACAGAACCTCTTCTTCCACCAGCTGGCATATAAAGCACCTTTAGTTAGGACTGGGGATTTAACTCAGTGGTACTGTGCCTACTTCACAAGCATGAGGGCCCGAGTATCACAAAAAGAAAAAAAAAGAGGAAACGTACCTCCCTTGCAAGCACCTTTAGCTCAAAATAATCAAAATGCTAAAGCAGCATATTTTAGAGTGGAATGTTGTGAAATCCTTCACTGTCAACACCACCTAAAGCCCAAAGAAACTATATGTGCATTGCCACACCATTTTTACAAATGGTTTTGGTTAACTTTATTTTTTTAATTATTATTTTTATTATTACTGTATTTTGTCTGTGGTACCGGAGACCAAGCTCAAGACCTTGCCCTCACCAGGCTATAAATTCCTCCTGGTTCATATGCTATATCTGAAGTAGAGCCCAGTTTCTCTTCCCGACTATAAAAGCTCACTGCTGCGGCCCTTGAACCTGTAGATAAAGCATCCTCACATCCTGAAGAGAGAAGGCCCTTCCAAGTTAATGTCATAGAATAATTTTTTTCTCTTGCTCCATACATCAGGAATACTTTTTTTTTTTTTTTTTAGACAGGGTCTCACTTTGTAGTTCAGGCTGGCCCTGAGCTCACTATGTAGCCCAGGCAAGCCTCAAACTCAGCAATCCTCCTGTCTCTGCTTCCCGGTGCTGGGATTACAGGCATGAGCCACCACGCTTGGCACTGTGGTATGTGGTATTAATTGCTGGTGGGCATGAGTCACCATGCCCAGGATTGTCTGTGGTTACTGGGATAGAACTCAGGGCCTTGCACTTGCGAGGCAGGTGCTGGAACCACTGAGCTAAATCTCCGGCCCAAGAGTACATTTTGAATCCCTCTGAATTACTGATACGTTTCTGAGAGCCAATATCACTCGTTAGTTTTAGGTAAGACAAACAAAATTAATTGACCTGTAAAGACATTACCAGACTAATATTAACTGATTATCTGATCTTTAAATTCATGAGGCTGGGTTTGGCTTTTTTTTTTTTTCTTGTGAGGGACTCCACTCATATAAAAGTAAAAGGAAATTAAATTGATCTATGCAAGTAAACTAGCCTTAGGTCTAAAGCTTGATCACTGATGCTTGAAAAAAGACAAGATAAACAGCAATGCATATAGTGGTTCATATGGAAAACATAGTCTTCAGTTTTTGAATTTTCTCCATGTTCATGTAAGGTGTTTTAGGGAATCTCAATAATGGACGAATAAAAATGAAGATGAAAACTATATTAGCACTTTTCATGTATAGTAAAGCTAGAGGGAAGTGGTCTAATCTCTTTCCCAGTGAGAAATGCTAATCTTTGTACTGCAATATTTCAGCTTTGGCCCTTTCCAGTGGTTATCAGAGATGCTTCATAAAAAATAAGTACTTTAGTTTTTCCCAATAATCTCCCTCAGTACTGCATTCCACTTATCAGACCCAACTTAGTCTGGATCGCTGGCTTACACTGGTTATCTGACAGAAGGACGCAGGGCATTCAAATTCTGACAGAACAGCCTCTATCATGTAGGGGGAATGGAACAGTTGATTTACTCACATAATCTCTTTAAACATCTACCGGGAGAGAGGGTCTAAGACAGGAGGTATTGTCTCTTCCCGCCATCTTTGGGCCTAGAAAAACAAGCCAAAGCAAAAGCCTGCTATAAAATCTGAAGCCCTGTGATAGTCACAGCAGGAATCTGCCTCTTCATGGAGTTTCCATCTGCTTCCCATCAGAAAGAACCTCTTTGGGGAGCCAGGGAAAATTTCAGAGCACCCATTTTTCCCCATGGGCCCCAGAGTCTTATATTAGTCTTTTTAGGATCACCTCCTGTTAGGACTGAATATGCTTAATCTCCCCCAGCATAAAAAGGTATCTAGAAGTACACTACTATAATTTAGTTTTCATCTGTATTTGGCTAATCATAGGGTTTTTTCGTGAAAATTTTCCACTTGATTCTGAAAGTACTATGCAAGTTACCAAAATAAAAAGTTCAATCACTGAAAGTCCTTCCTTCAGGAGATTTTATAAAACTTTACATACCACTGTCATTCTTATAAAACAGCATACGTTTGGTGGAAATCTTTCTGAACATTCTGGGTACACAATCTTTTCTGAACGTTCTGCTTAAAAATATAAATATTTGAGGTCAAAGGACCATTTAGAAACTACTCTTCAGGTCCAACCTAGATGATGCAAGAAGTTAAAACAAAGAAATCCGGTAACAAAAAGTTTCCAAATGATGCAGAGATCCATTTCAATACAGATGATCCAGTGTGAATAATTGGAAGTTCCCATTGGTACCGATTTGAAACTAACTGGGAAATGAAGATATCATCCAGCAATAAAAGCACAACAGTTACCTTTATTACTGAAGAAATGAGACTTCAGCTGGCTCCACAGTCATGTTTAACAGAGGAAAAGATTTCATGAAGGGCCCGGAGATTTAGCTCAGTGGTTCCAGCACCTGCCTAGCAAGTGAAAGGTCACTGGTTTGGTCCCTGGTAACCACATACCACAATACCGGGCGTGGTGACTCACACCCACCAGCAATCAGTACCACATACCACAGTGCTGGGCGTGGTAGCTCACACCTGTCATCCCAGCACTCAAGAGGAAGAGGCAGGAGACTGCCAAGTTCGAGGCTTGCCTGGGCTCCATAGTGAGCTCAGGGCCAGCCTGAGCTACAAAGAGAGACCCTGTCTCAGAAAAAAAAAAAAAAAAAAAAAAGACAACATGCATGCCATAGTTCACCATCATCAGACTAAAATATAGGAAACCTCGGTTTAGGAAGATAGATGACAGCACTCTATGTGAGAGTGTGTGAAAACCCTGCTCTTCAATGAAAAAAGCTGTGATTTCTATTCATTCCAGGCTCTGTATGTGTTTCTAAAGGAACTTCTATTTTTACAAGTGACTCCACATTTTGCCACCAAGGGTGAGACCTAATAGAATAATACCTTAAAATTTGTGGAAAAAACTACTTGAAACGTTCTAAATATTTGTTTCCTTGTCTTTCTTGTTTATTTGTTTGGGAGTTTTTTGGGGGGGGGTGTTTGTTTTGGTATCAAGGATTGAACGCAAAACCTTGTGCTTGCAAGGCAGGTGTAGTGCCACCGGGCTAACTCTCCGACCCTGTTTCCTTGTGTGAAAAGCTGAGGGTTTTAGATTTTTCCATGTCTTTTTCTGCATTTCCTTACAGTTCTGTCCAACGACCCCCCCCCCCCATTTCCGGCAAACCTAAATTCTATTTAGTGAGTAATGAATCCTGCCAGTAGAGGGCGCTTCACTCTGCCAAAACAGGCTTCTGAAGGGTTTGCCAGCTTCACAATGAACTTGCTTACCCTTCCATTTGTTTGCTTGGCACCCCGCCCCTTTCTCTGCTTTAGTGATTTTAAAGTGAAACTACAAGTCCGTCCGTTAGCCCAGCAGCAATGTGTTGTCACGGTCCAATGTGAAATTCAGTCTTAAGGTTTTGTAAAGATCTGCTTAGCCAATGTGCAAAACAACTTGCTAATACAGTGGTACCCTGACGATTACTGCATTTCTCGTGTGTACAGCAGTTCTGGGTTGACCAAGCAGGGGCCCAACTCTCTCTGAATTTGACTCAGTCTTATAGAATTGAAGAGATCTTCAAGAACTCCTCCTTCCTCACGTGAACTATAGGCATTTAAAAGATTCCTGTCCCACAGAAAGTTCTGAATGTGGAAACAGTGGTATTATGCAGCTGTTTGCAGCCTGTTCAGTCCTGACTGTTAGTAGGAGCTGCACGACTTCGGGCAGGTAATTTCAGTCGGAGCCTGTTAACTTTTCTGTAACATAAAGGCCCAGGACACGTCACAGCGAAGGGGGCTTGATTTTTCTGTGACTGGCTTCCTCTGAGAACTGCTTCACTTTCTCTTTTACAGGCAATTCTGAGGCATCTTATTTGCTTTATGTTTGCTTTTTTAAAAAAAAACATTCTATAAGTGTATTTTACTTTTAGAAGTATAGAATACATTAAAATTTAACTACACTAGAACAAAAAATTATGAATGCTATCGTCAGACAATTTAGAATAAGATGTAGTAAAATGAACAGTTGGGGAATGTCTTGGTAGAATTATAAATGATTTATCTTTCTTAAAAGCACTTACGACTATTACCCAGTAAACATAATTTAATAAGATTTTTTAAAAGTCCTTCTGCAAGATCAAGGGGCTGCTCGGTCTCTGGCCCCGCCGCTGCAGCTCTGGGGGCTGCTGTGCCCTGGGCAGCCCTGCGCTGGCCTCCAGCCCCGCGCCTGTGTGTGCTTTAACCCAGCAATAAAGCTTCCCATTTCGCAGGATATTGAATTTGGGTTCAGGGAAAGTCAGACATCATGTAATCACAGTTTGGAATTATAGTGTATATCTAATAAAAGCTCATGAAACTTGCCAAAACCGGTGGTTCTTCCCCCCCCCCCACCCAGAATCACTTAAAGAGCTGTGTGTTTGCTAAGAAGGGGGAAGATGGGAAAGAAATCATACATAAAGAAATGAAGGGGCCTCCAGATGTTGGCAGAGAGCCTAAAACAGGGGATCCCTTCAAGAAAAGTATCCCTCCCAAGCACAAGCAAGAAGGAGAACAAAGAGCCAGAGTCTGCCCTACAGGGCGAGGAGAGCCCTGTCTGGACTGAATCCCAGCTAGGCTCACCTCCTCCTTTCCTCCATGGCAAGCACAAAGGGCTCTCTTGATCGTGACAGAAGTTAATGAAGGAGTTTGTAATCAGGTATCTATACATTTGGGTTAGTTCTACAGGAGGTACTGGAGACCTCACGGCCACGGGAATAGTGTGATACTGTGCCCAGAAGATGGTCCTGGGCTTAGGTGACCCGTCTGTCTCTGTTTTGAGGTCCCTGATAAATTATAAAGAAGAGACTTTGCATTTATACTTGACACAGGGCTTCAAAGAGTAGGTGGCTAGTTCGGGCTGGTCATTCTGTGGACACAGCATGTTTCCACACAGATTTCTTACACTGCTGCTCTGGGGTTGAGCCTTCAGCCTACTTAGCCACAGCCAACCGTGAGTCCAATGTTTCCCCACGCTCCGAGGCGCAGCTCCCGACCCCTCTTAAACCCCTGTGTCTTACATGTGCAGTCCAGCATCTCCGGATCTCTTCCCCAAATGTCCAAAGCCCAGTACCCTTTCTACCATGAGGGCCTGAAGAATGCCCCAGCCTCTCCGAATCCGTGCTAACTACAGTGGCGTCCTTCTGGAAATTTTGTCAGGGACTAAGATTAGCATAAAATCCTGCTGGTCTGAGTCTGACACATAAAACCTGTGTGTGGCAGCCACGGAGGCCTTCTGCCCTCCATGTCCTCTTGCTCAGGTCTCTGTGGACCCTTCAGTGCTTGGTCTTTTGCAGTCAGGTTCTGCCCTAAGGATTGAAATGGTTCCTGTGAACAGATAAAATGTTATTTAGCTTTGGATCATTTCTACAACCTCAACCCATGGATTATGACAAGAACTGGCAGCCGCTCCACTGCCCCCCCATTCCAGAAAATTCTGGTATAGTACAGCTCCTTCCTCATTCCTTCAGCATCCCTTCCCTTCCCCCACACCCCACCCCAGGGCAGGGCCAAAAAGAAACCAAACAAAAAACAAGGCTCATTGCCAAAGGGGGTGAGGAGGAGAAAGAGGGAAGAGAAAAAGCACCTTGCAAATTTTCGAAATACTTCTTAGCATCAGCTAATGCTGTGCCACTTGTGGAAATCAGTGTGGTCCCCGGATAAGACTGGCACTCCGAGCCTCTGAAGTGAGGGCACGGCAAACGGCCACCCCCGTGGGTCGCTGTGGTAGAAATACGGAACAATCTGGCCAGTAGCGCGCCGGCTCCCCCTTGAGGTTCAGGAGCTCCGCTGCCTGGAGCGTCCCGTGAGGTTTAAATGGCGACGGGCGTCACCAACCGTTTTGTCCAAGTCACACACGGTTCCTGTGAGCCAAGTGGCCCGGTCGGTGCGCCCCGAGGGCTGAGGAGCCGCCCGCAGCCGAGCCTGGAGCGGGAGGCCGCGGGTCTGCCCCCGAGGGGAGTCTTGTCTCCACGGGGCCTCCCTTTGGAGGGTCAGGACAAAGGCCATTAGCCAGAGCCCCACTTGTCCTCTGCTTCGCAGTTCTTTCGAAAGCCACAGGGTGGTGGACGGATCCCAGCGGGAGGCTCAGTCTCCGGTCCAGGAAGGAGCAGGCGCTTCTGCAGCGCGTTGGGACTCGGAGGCCTGGAGCAGAAAGGGAGCGCCGGGAGCGCGTCCCCAGGGGACACGTGTCTCCCCAGCCCTCAGGGCGGGTCCTGCGGAGCCGCAGGGGCCCGCTCCAGCAGCACGTTGGGCAAAGCTGGAAAGCTACCAGCTGGCGTGAAGATACCAGAAGGTTATTTTCCTTCGGGTAAAGCACCAACAAGCGCGGAGGGCCCCTTTGCTCCCTCTCGCCACGCTTTGACAGCCCCGGGCCTGCTTCCGCAGAGCCGGACTCAGCTCTGACCGGCCCCCCTTGCCTGTTGGCCTCTGCCCGGGCAAGTCTCGCTCAGACATCAGCAGGGGAGCCGTAATCAGCAGGCGTTGCGCTCCTGCCAATCCCCGTAGCGGGAAACGCTGAGTAAACCGCGCGAGGCAGCGCGGCCCGTGGTCTGGGCCCCCCCAGAGGCTGGGTTAAAGCTGGCAAGGCAGGGGTGCGGTGGCCACTCCGGGGCACTGGAGCCCCCGGGGGAAAGGAGGAAGCCGAAGCTGGTAGAGCGCTCGGTTCAACGAGGCGCCGCCCCCGGGCCCTACCAATACCGCCCCGTGCGCCGTGTGCGTGCCGCGACGAGCCGGGACACAGGTGTTTCACTCATCGCCCGTGTTTTGGGTGAAGCGCTCCGCTAGTGCGAGAGAAAGCACAGAGCAGGGAGCGTAAACCCTGGCATTGGGTTCCGGCCCTTGAAGGACGGTGCTAGATTAGACTGCCACGTTCTGCAGCAAGAACCAAAGAGCAGAAGTCCGAGGCTCGATGCCAGCCTGGTGACACCTGCCCAGGTGACTGGGGACACGCTAAGAAGTCCCGGGAGCGTGTGGTAGTTCCCCAGTGCACAGTCCCCTAGTTCTGTGCGGGAGCCTGAAGGAGCCCACGGCAGGGCGCCCACCCATGCTGCCCTCCACAGCCCGGGACGAGGGTCCCGTCGGCTCCTCGGGGCAGCGGGACTTTCTGTGTAGAGGGCTCTGCAGACCCCTTCTGAAAATCTGCCTCCTACCCTCGCGAGCCCGGCAGTTCCAAGAGAAAAACTGTTGCCAGGCGTGGTGGCTCACGCCTGTCATCCCAGCACTCGGGAGGCAGAGACAGGAGGATCGCTCAGTTTGAGGCTTGCTGGGCTACATAGTGAGCTCAGGGCCAGCCTGAACTGCAAAGCGAGACCCTGTCTCAAAGAAAGAGAGAGAGGGAAAGGGAGAGGGAGAGAGGGAGAGAGAGAGAG